>PVJH01010154.1:0-75170 GCA_004026705.1 Nesogale talazaci | reverse complement strand
GGCATCAAAGGAGTGGGTTGGGGGAGAGGTGGGACAGTGTAAGTTTTGACAGAACAACAACAATTTATAAAGTATTGAGGGTTGGTGGGAAGGAGAGAGCAGGGGGAGAGGGGAAGGGATGGAAAAGCCAATACTAGGGGCTCAAGGGAAAAGGCGGATGATTGGAGAACGATGATAGCAGCAGACATGTGAAGGTGCCTGGCATAGTATGTTTATTTATGTACTGTGAAAAATGATGCACGAGCCCCCAATAAAATGATTTAATAAAAAAAAAACTCAGAGCAATCCACTAGAGTACATGACCAGCTCCAGTTTCAGACAACGGACAGGTTTTGAGAAGTTACAGAGCTTGTGCAAAGTCATATATAATCAACACAGAGCTGGATTAGAATTCAGATCTGTCAGGCTGAGCCCCAGTGGCGTAGTGGTTGTATGCAGGGCTGTGGCCCACTGGGTTAATGGTTCAAATTCAGCAGCAGCTCTCCAGGAGCAAGGCTGGGCCTCCTACTTCCACCAGAGGGCAGTGATGCCCACACACACACACACAAAAATAATTCATATCTTTCACACTTGAAAACTGTGTTTACTTCAAAGTTTGTCCAAGAACCCAATTTTGGGATACCCACTGAAGACAGGAGTGTATCCAGAGGATTACAAGAATTAAGAGCATATCGAGGCTGAGCCCCGCAGTGGGCTCCGGAGGTTCAATTCCAGCAGTGGGGCTGGGCCTCCTACTCCCACCACCGGAGAGCAGTGATGCCAAAAAAAAAAAAAAGAGAGAGAGAGAGAGAGCATATCGAAGGAAGAGGTGAAGTCACCAGGGCTTGAACTTCTGCCGCCTGGTGAAGTCATAGTGGATGAAGCAAAACCAAAATAGAGTTATATTTTTTATGTGTGTGAATTTACACTTAAATGTAAGATCATGAACAGAATGAGAAAAAATGCCGGTTGAAGCACTACGAGAAACTTACTCTCCCTCTCTGGCAGCCTATCAGTAGAGTGGGAAACATCAGTTTCCAGCTCTTCAGTCTTGACAATAATCCAGTACCAGGCATCAGGATCCTGAAAGGGCCTAAGCCTCGTCCGTGTCTCTCATTCCACAGGGGCCTGTGATTTTCCCTGTCCCCTGTCTCCCACCCCAGAGCTTGGAGTGGTAATTATTCCCATTCTGGATCGAATACATTGTGAAGGATCAGCTCTATTCCAATTTCACTTGGTTGGCCATGACCCAACAGATTCAAAGCGCTGATAAGAACAAGTGCACGTATGCTTGTGGATTGGGAAATAACAGCTATTTTCAAATATGGGAGTGCTACGCTGTGGGCTAACCTTGAGGTTAGAGGTTCGAAACCGCCACCGGCTCCAGCTTTCTAGTCCCGTAGAGAGTTAGTCTTACAAACCCACGGGCAGTTCTCTCCTGGCCTGTCGGGTGGCTGAGTGCGCGAGTGCGCATGCGTCATTCTGAGGCAAACCAGATGGTCAAAGTGACAGGGCTTGCTTTGGTCCCCAGTGGGGAAAAGGTTTCCTTGTGAGGTAGCTAATTTCTGTCCCTGAAGCCTACGTTGCGGAGATGACCCATACGGCTCCTTTAAACAACGAGATTCCAGAAGACCAAATTTGTACAAAGCAAAATGATCTCTCTCTCTCTCTCCCTTTCCGCCCCCCCCCCCCCGCCCCCTCTCTCTCTTCAAAAGCTTCCCCGCGATGCTTGGGCCCCGCCCGGAGGACTTTTCGGGTGGGGAGGGCCGCCCGGGGCGAGGGGATCCGTTTCTGAAACCTGGAAGCCCGATGACAGCCCCGAAGACCCGCAAGACCACCACACACCCCTACCCCATCCTCGAAGTCAGGGCTGAAGTTCGGCTGGTCCATCCCGCCCCTGGCGCAGCCCACACAGGTTACCTGCGAAGGCAGCGCCCTCGCCGGCCTCTCCACGCCCGACCCGGCCGCGCGTCGCGCCCCTCGCCCGCCGCCGCCCCGCCGAGTCCAGTGCGCAAGCGCGCGGCGCGGACCAGCGAGAACCCGCCGGCAGCTGCTAGAGCGGCCGGTTGCTTCTCCGGTCGCGGTGAATTGGGATCAATTGAATAGCAATGGGTTTGTTTTGTTTACTTTTGAGAAAAAAGTTGGTCCAACGCCCAGAGCTCACGCTGCAATCTGAAGCCAGACTCGGTTAATTTCTGCTGGCCTGCTCTTCAAACTACCCAACCCCATCGCAGTGGGGTTGATTCTGTTGATAGCGCCCCTGTAGGTTGGAGGAGAACATTAGGGTCGCCAAGCTATGATCTTTACTACATCGCCAGGCCTTTCTCCCTCGGGCTGAGAGCTTTAACCACTGCAGACAGTACCAGGGCTCCAACATAAGGAAGGGAAACTTTCAATCACTCCACAAAAATGTACTCTGCCAATAGCTGTTGGCAAGGTCAGCACGCTTTGTCCATAAACAACAGTACATCAATGGAGAATGTACTGTGGGCAATGCAAAAGGCACCTTTCTGTGTATTACCGGTCTCCCAAGAGTCCTTTGATCCTAGTATATTTGCTTGAATTAAAGAAGAAACTTAGCCCTAATGTTTCACAGTATACGATTTGGAGGCAAGATTCAAACCCAGGCAGTCTGAAAGGGGCGGATCCTATGGTCTCTCCTAAGTCAATCCCAGATCAGGCTATGCTATGCTGCCTTCTTCAAGATGCTTTCTTGGATTCCATTCGCATTTATCGTTCCTTTTCCTGAACCTCTGTTTCATGATTTCTGGTCACTTCCTGCTTTCTTTGTTTATGGCCTCTGCCCTCATAGGGGAGACAAAGATTAAACCAGATAATAACATGTACTTCAGTCTCTCCTTCCTACTAGGCATCTTCCAGAAAGTAAAAGTCTTTGTCTTCCCCCTAACTCCAAATGCAGCCATCATCATGGATTACAACTCAGTCTATGGAAGACCAAATTCTTCACACCTGGACCAATAGGTATCATCAAGATAGAGAAAAGGTTGTTGCTTGGATCCACAATCATTGTTCATGGAAGCAGCAGTGAAGAGTTCAAAAGGTGATTTGCATTAGGTAAAGCTGCAGCACAAGACCTTTTTAGAGTATTGAAAACCAAGGATGTCACTTTGAGGACTAAGGTGCGCCTGATGCAAGTCATGGTATTTTCAATAACCTCACATGCATGTGGGATTGGGACACTGAATAAGTAAGTTCAATGAAAAATAGATGCATTTTAATTGTGGTGTAAGGAATACTAAAAGCCCCATAGACCAAGAAAACAAACAAATCTACTTTGGAAGAAGTACATCCAGAATGTTCCTGAGAGGCGGAAGATAGTTAAAACTTTATCTCAAAGTGCTTTGGACATGTCAGGAGAAATCAGTCCCTGGAGAAGGACATCATGCTTGGTAAAAAATACAGAAAAAAGATGGAGGCTTTTGTGATAGTTACTTAATTTACTGTCAAATTGAGGAAGGGGTGGAGTCTAGCCTCTCAACCAGATCACAGCTTGATGACTTCATTTGGAAACACAATAGAGATAAATAGTTCACTGGAGGCCAGACACACTCTCTCTGCTACACATTTTTTGTTGACAAGCCACATGTAGCTACACTGATGGAGTCGGAGCTCTGGTGCTGGAGGAGCCACAGGGAAACCCATGCCAGCACTGAGATGCCTCCACCACCACTGGATCCACAAGATTTTCCATCCACTAGCCTATGATCTTCTTGCTTTCAGTGTTATTGTATGTGCTGTGTAAGTCTGAAGAGGCATTTATAGACTAGTATTAGACATGTGGGCTAATATCAGACTTGTGGACTTGATGTGGATTAGGCTGGGTTGTATCCTCATTATACAATTGCTTTTTTATATAAAGCTTTCTTAAACACAAAGAAGGGTCTATGGGCTTGTTTCTCTAATCCAACCTGGACTAACACAGCCTCAACAAGCTGGACTGACATAGTGGTCACAACAATGGGTTCAAACATAAGAAAAACCGTGAAGAGAGAATGAGCTTGAGAAACCTGCTGTACAGAGAGTTGCTATGAGCCTGAACTGACTTGACTGCATCGAACAAGGTGCTGCATTTATGGAAGGGAGCAAAACTCCCCTGGGGATTCAGAGTTCAGTGGAGAACTGTAATAAGTGATTGTCTGCTTACTTACCATGTGCCAGACACTATGCTAACAGTTTCCCATCTTAAAAATTGGCAACACTACAGCTATCAAAAGATAAAGCCTCTGGGGTCTTAAAGACTTGAAGTTAAACAAGCAGCTATCTAGCAGGGAAGCAAATAAGCCCCTATGGAAGAAGCACACCATGAGATGTTGATGAGATCAGGTATCAAAAGATCTAAAACAAACAACCATACTGATGCAAAAGAGGGGGGTTGGAGGGAAGACCCAAAGTCCATCTGTAGGCAATTGGACATCCCACACAAAAGGGCTACAAGGAAGGGAGCATTCAGCAGGGTGCTGTATAGCACCAATGAAACACACATCATTCCTCTAGTTCCTGAATGCTCCCCACCCCCACCTCCCGCCATGACCCAGTTCTACCTTACAAATTTGGCACGGATAAGAGCTCTGGACACTTGGACTTCAGGACAGATAAAACTCTCAAGAACAATGGAAGTAGTGGAAGTAGCAATATCGTGAAGGTAGGGGGGTGGGGATGAGGGAGTGAAGAGGGGAAGGGGGAGAAAGGGGGAACCCATCATATGGTTGGCTATATATGCCCCCCCAATGGGGATGAATACCAGAAAGATGGGTGAAGGGAGACAACAGTGTAAGACATAAGAATAATAATACATAATTGATCAAGGATTCATGAGGATGGGAGGTGAGAGAGGGAAAAAAGGAACCGACACCAAGGCTCAAGTAGAAAAATGTTTTGGAAATGTTGATGTCAACATATGTACAAGTGTGTTTAATACAATATGATGACAGATTGTTAAAAGATTTGCAAGAGCTCTCCAATAAAATCATTAATTAAATAAAATTGGCAGCACTGAAAAGTGCTTAAGGATCCCTGGTGACAGGTTTATGCATTAGGCTGCGATCTGCAAGGTTAGCAGTTCAAAAACACCAGTTTTCTACTCTGTAAACTGTTGCAGTCTCACAGTGACAGTTGGTTCTACCCTGTCCTAGAGAGTCACTAAGAATTGGCCTCTACTTGAAAGCAGTGCGTTTGGGCTTTTTTCAGCAAAGGTTTTGGCCCCAGTTTGTTAATAGAGCAGCTCAGGCTTGCTTAGGTGTAGTGAAGGCCGAGTGCACACGGAAGCCTGCATCTCATAAAGATGCTCCCCTTAGGTACCACGCGCGACTTCTTTGTGAAATGCGAACAAGTCCTAAATGCAGTTGTTGGGCGAATCTAAAGTTAGATCTAAGCATTTAGTCCGTTGAACCGTTGCCATGGAGTGATCCTATCCACCCATCCCGCCTCAATTTCCCGACAGCAACACTTGGGGTCCCACATATAGCACGCAGTTCAAAATGAATGAAGTTCCACGACTATTAAACAACATCAAGCCTCTTTCCTGCAACTGGATGGCGAAGAGCCCGAGGCGGTGGGCGAGGAGCAGCCCAGTACCCGGGCGCTTACCCAGATCTCCACAAGCCGCTCTACGTAGCTCCCTACCGCTAGCGGGAGTTGGCCCGGAGGGTTCCGGCGGCGGCGCTCCCCTCTGACGACTCCGCTTCCAATTGGCCGCGAGCTGCGGCTTTAGTTCTGTGCTCTAATTGGCTGCCCGCGCCGCCTCCGAGGTGAAGTGTACCGCGCAGATTGGCTGTCGGGCGCGGGCCGCGCGTGACGTCCCGGACAGCCATTGGCCATCGCCGGCTGGGGGCTTCTCTCGCCCGGACCAGTCTCCCGGGAAGTGAACTGGTTGAGGACGGGGCCAGCTAGCCTTCGCTGCGGACCGAGGGTGCAGCGGCTTCGCAGGGTCGCCTGTGCCGGCCGGCCAGCCAGCCAGCGCGGCGGCGGAGGCGACTGTGAGCAGTATTTGGCGGAGGGTCCGGGACAGAGTCACCATGGCCCCGCAGAACCTGGGCACCTTCTGCCTGTTGCTGCTGTACCTCATCGGGGCCGTGATCGCTGGGTGAGGGGCTGGCCCCACGGGCGCGGGGTCTGAGTCCGCCTTTTGCTGGGGAGGGAGCAAGTGGGGGTGTAGCGTCGCGAGGCTGAAGGAGTGGAGGGGCAGTGCCGCGGTGGACTCCGGGTGAACGACCGCACGGCGCAGGCCGGACTGGTCGGGTGCAAAGGAGAGTTGCGGGAGACCCGAGTCGGAGGGGCTTACATCCTGCAGAGTGGGGCTTGGATGCCGCGCCAAACCCCACTGGTGGGAGAGGAAGGACATATTTGAAGGGGAGACGACGGTGATTGTGAGCCCCACAGTTGGGAGAGAGGGGGGGCTTCCGACTGTAGGGAGGCGGTGACAGGACGGTGCTCGGCCGCGGGTGTGAGGGTGGTCAGAGAGGCGGGTTGTTGCATCCTGCTGGCTTGGAAAAGAGCTGAACCTGCGAAGAGCCTTGGGAGAGCGGATATCCAGCCAAATGTGGGGGTTACGCCAGGCCACGTGAAGGAATGAGGGGAGCCGCTGGCGAAGGCTCGTGTCGGGCCCGAAGAAAAGGAATCGGGGAGCAAGGCCGGCCCTTTGCGCGGCTTTGTTTTTCCCACCTTTGTGCAGTGTTGAGCCTTTGCTGTCATTGAGTGTCCCTGACTCTCTCTCAGTGGTTCCAGCTTGAGAAGTTGCATGACGTTTGGCCACTACCAAGTAACTACCAGCCTGGGACTGTAGCCGACACACTCACCCCTCTTGACTCATGTAGGCTTAAAGTGAGGATGAAGCGGCTGTGTGAAGGGACTAGGACTAGGGAAACTCTAGTTCCATCCTGCCTTTAAGTCCCGAGTTTCTGTAAGCCTGGTGACCGTAGGATATGATAGGACAGTGGGGAAAAAAATAGGGTGATGACTTCTGCTTGTTTTAAGTAGGAACCGTGCTATTATTCGGGCTTTAAAATGTATGTTCTTGTTGTTTTTAGAGGACTGTTTAATGTGCATTATTCCTAAAATTTTTGCTATCATTTTGCCCAAGGGGAAAGTATGTAACATTTTCCTAAAGGTAATATTTTATTATCTCTTCTCAGGCTGAATTGGGCATTTATTTTTACACTTACAGTGGCAAGAATTATCAGGCTTTTGGAACAAAGTGTTAATATAAGTATTAATTCGGTAGCTGTAAACTTCTATGGTTTATAAAAGCAAATCTTGGGAACAGGTTACTGCGGAGCCATGCTAGCTGTTTCTCTTAATTTTTCTGTGCTGGTGCTTAAGCACGTTAATGTTGAGTTTTTACTAAGCAGATCTCATTATGTGGTTAGTCCTTTTTTGTTAACTATAGAAATTCTCGTATTTAGTTCTTATCACAAGAGATGCCCAGATTTTACACATTTAGGGGAAACAATCCTCGTGGAACTCATGGATGGTAATTAAAGCAAAACATGGTTGTAGGTAGAGACCGTAATCTTGGGCAGAGTTTTAAACTATGTCTGTTTATTGACATAGTGGCAGCAACATTGGGCCCAAACATAACTGCAAGGAGGGCACAAGGACTGGTCAGTGCTTCATTCAGCTGTACCTCACGGAGGTTGCTCTGCATTGGAACCAACTTGATGGCCCCCAGTAACAACATATGGAATGCCCCATATGACCTGGATCTTGGTACCCCCATGCTCTTCTTCCCCAAATTATCATCAATACTACATCAGCGTCACTATTGTGGACAACTTTACAATTGTTGAGAATTTTCAGAATAATGTACAGTGTCAGAAAGAATAGATTTTTTATGAGCATTCTTATTTGCTCAGTTCATCCTTCCATCCCTTCTCTGAAAGTTTTAGTCTCTTCTACTTGCTCAGTGGCCTATACCAGGGGTCGGTAAACTGCGGCTCGCGAGCCATGTGCGGCTCTTTACGTGTGAACGTGCAGCTCTGAAGTAACTTTGAAACCATTTGAAGGTTATTATTCCAGATCACAGTGATTTCGTTTGTTTGGAAAAACACATTTAAGGCTCTTGAGTGATTTTAAAGTTGTTAGGAGGGAAAGGTCTCAAGAATTTGCTGACCCCTGACCTGTACCATTAGATGAACTTGGCTCCAGAATAATCCCAGGCAAGGAAGTCAGTGAATTTCTAGCTCGGTTCCATGTTTCTGCCATGAGATAACCATGTCTGCTGAAACATATATGCTCTTGCATATGAACTTAAACACATCCAATTAAAGCATGACTTACACAAACTAGTATGGTACTGGAAATAGCTAGAAGGTTGATATACACATTTTTGGCAAGCACACTTATACATCCAAATGGATGTTATTTTCTCTCCAGAGTTATTTGGGTTTTGCTTTGCTGTTTGTATTAACTTGTAGTTATCTTTGACCACTTCTTTCTTAATTGCCATGCCAATAGTTCTGTGGTTCAGGACATCAATATGAGGGAAATCATCCTTTGAGGTTATTGTTGGGTTTGGGGAACAGTCAAAGGTTATTTGGAAAAGAGAAGAGGAAAAAGTTATTTGGAGTCTATACAAGGACATAAAGAGGGGAGTGTATTTGATTTGTTCACTGAAAAGAGACTGTGACCCTATAAAAAGGAAGATTTTTTTTGACCAAAAGCAGTTCTGAAAGAAAGTGCTACTGGTATTTTGAAAAAGTCTGGGATTGTTCAACAAGTAGGGAGTGTGATTTAAGAGGGGACTTCAAGAAACCTGTGGAAAAATCTCATTTCTTTTCAATTCAGTTTTTCCACAAACTTTTCAAAACCTCTTCATAAGTACAGGACAGGTGTGTTCTCTTTCTAGACATGCTCATTTTTTTTTTTTTAGCATTACTCATAGACCTATTCATCTTTTGCTGAAATAGAAATCTATGTAAAGAGGGGAAAAAAACCCACTTCTATAAAAATGTAACAATGTACAGCTTTTTAATAACGTATTTTCTCCTTGGTTCCACCAGACGGGATTTCTATAAGATCCTGGGGGTGCCTCGAAGTGCATCTATAAAGGATATTAAGAAAGCCTATAGGAAACTAGCCCTACAGCTTCATCCAGATCGGAACCCTGATGATCCACGAGCTCAGGAGAAATTCCAGGACCTGGGTGCTGCTTATGAGGTAAGTTGGGGAAGAAGCTAAAGTATGCCTAAAGTCAACAGGTACAGAAGAAAGTTACCTAGAGAAATACTGCCTTTTTCCGCATTACTTGTATTTAAAAATAGATAGTAGGTAAAAGTCACAGAAAGGCAGTCTGCCACGGTCAAACTTAAAGCCCTCAGAACCCTGGTAGGGATGTTATACTTTATGATACAGGGTCACTGAAAGCAATAGGTTTTATGGTTTGGTTATGGGACTTGGGGCTATATTCTAACAGATTGTATATTCATGATAATAGGTGACATTTCCTCCCCTTTTTTCATATAATCATGTTATTACAGACAGTACAGAGAGTCCCGAATTAAAAACTCATTCCCTTCCTAATGACATGTTAACAATTTGAAGTCAGTTAAACAGGTGCATACAGTTCTTGCTTCGGTTAGTGTTTCCCAGAGGGGGTGATACCCTCCCAGTGGGGCACTGGAAAGATCCTGGGGGTGGATTCCTGGGTTATGAAACTGTAGTACAAAAGATTATAATTGTCAGGGGATTGCAGAATAATACATTAGTGTGTGTGTGTACACTTTTTTTTCTTTTCTGCAAAGGGACCAATAAACCAGATACATTTGAGAACCAATGCTTAAGTGCAGGAAGTCTTTTCAGTGATTTGAAAAAAAACCACCAGGGCAGCAAATGAAAGTGATGGTAATTAAGAATTTATTTTGAGGGGCATGTGGTCCCCTTATGGATCTGTGGGCTAGACACTGAACTGATAACCATGAGATCAGCAGGTTGAGCCCACCAGCAACTCCAGGCAAAAAGAGATCTGCCTCTGTAAAGATTCAGACTTTGAAACCCCAAAGAGGCATTCTACTCGTTACTGGTCGCCATGCGGAACTGACTCCGTGGCAGTGAGTGAAAAGGGTCACCATTGAAAGCGAGGACACATTTACATGGCATGAAAGGTCCAGGAGCCCTTGTGGTGTAGTGGATTGCTCACAACAAGGTCCGCAGTTTGGATGCATGCAATCCCCTAGCAGCGCCAAGGAAAAAGATGTGGCTTTCTACTTTCGCAAGCACTCACCGTCTCAGAAACCCATCGGGGCACTTGACCCTCCCTCTCGGGCTGCTGTGAGTTGTTTCTCAAGGCACTGTTCAGGGACCAGGTTGAAAAGGATTGAGTGAAAGAAAGCATTTGACTTGGGAGTAGATTGTACAACGGTAACTAAGGGAGCCTTCCAAACCCACACAGCCCCAGGGACCAGAACAACAGGGGGCCAGGTCTCTGAGATAGCGTGGCAATGGGCTTCCTGCCTCCTCCATTGTGGGGAGCAGCACAGCAGCACAGAAGATGCCGGCCGTCATACACTAGCACCTCGCCCCATTTAGCCAGCAGTGATTACCTCGTCACACATCGCCATATGGAGATACCATCACAGTTTTGCCAGGCCGTCTCTTTGTTTGGTTTTTGGTTTTTGGGGCATCACTGCCCTCTGGTGGTGGGAGCAGGAGGCCCAGTGTTTGTTCCTATGGAGCTGCTGCTGGAATTGAACCTCCAACCCAGTGGGCTGCAGTACCACACACAACCACTACGCCACCAGGGCTCAGCCCCTTTCTTTGTTATTAAATCATTGTGTTGGGGGTTCTTACAACTCATAACATTCCGTATATCAATTGTACCAAGCATTGTGGCGATCACCACCTCCAAAACATTCTCTACTCCAGCCTTTGGTGTAAGCCCCTTTTTCCCCCCTCTCTTCCCACACTCCCATCCTCAGGACACCTTGTTCAATTATATATTATTATTATTATTTACACTGTCCATTGTCTCCCTTCACCCACATTTCTGTTACTTATCTCCTTCGGGGAGGGGGCTACATATCCAACTTTTTGATGGGTTCCCCTTTTCTCCCCTTGCCCCATCCCAGGCCACCCCTCTTCCCTCGTGATGTCGCTATTCCCACGACTATTCTTGAGGGGTTTATCTGTCTGGAATTCCATGTGTTCAGACCTCTTATCTGTACCAATGTGTGTTCTCTGGTCTAGCCAGATTTGTAAGGTAGAACTGGGTCATAGAGCATAATGGTGGGGAAAAGCATTCAAAAACTAAAGGAATGATATGTGATTTGTGCGTGCTATGCTACACCTTGGTTGAAACATCCCTTATAACCCTTCTGTGGGGGAAGATCCAGTTGTCTACAGAAGGACTTTGACTTTCCACTCCAACCTCCCTCGGGTCTTTTGATACCTGATCCCATCAATACCTCATGATCACACAGGCTGGTACACTTTTTCCAGATGGATTCATTTACTTCCCTGCTAGATGGATGCTTATTTACCTTAAATCCTTTAAGACCCCAGACATTATTTCTTTTGATAGACAGGCACCATCTGCTTTCTTCTTTGCTTGTGTGCCATTTTGTCTTCAGTGATCATGTCAGGAAGGTGAGTATCAAAGAGTGCCAGGTTATCAGAACAAAGTGCTTCTGTGTTAAGGGAGACCTTGAGTAGAAGCCAAAGTCTACCTGCTAACAAAGAGAAAACAACCCCCAAGATAGCATTGGCTTACGGGTGGAAAGAAGTCAAGAATGAAACACATACACACACAGACACACACACACAAACTGGTAAGAAAGAGAGGTAGAAAAACACCCAATGCAAAAGGTATCAGATGGAGCCCCCAATAAAATGACTTATTTAAAAAAAGGGGGGAGGGAGAAAGAGGAGCTTATACCAAGGGTTTAAGTAGAAAATATTTGGAAGTGAATATGGCAACATGTGTACAAATGTGCTTGACACAAATGATACATTGAATGTTATAAGAACTGTAAGGAAAAAAAAAAAAAGAACTGTAAGAGCCCCCAATAAAGTCACTGGGGGAAAAAAAAGTATCAGATGACATCACAGAGTCTACAGAGGGAGATAATAACCCCGAATAGCAAGTGACTGAATTCACATTGAAAGACTGAGGCCAGCAGATGGAGTTAAGAGAACTGGAAGGGCCTGGTACCCTGGCCCCAGGCTGGGGGAACAGGGACAGCGGGTGGGAGGATGGTGATGAGATGTATGGGCAGGCCCGAGCACCCATGCTCTCTGAGAGGAGCACCAACTGCTCCTTTCTCTCCAGTGAGACACCACGCCCTGGAACCTTGCTGCAGACTGACTTAGAAATCACAATCCATCAAGCTGCTGCCTACAGGAGACACATATAGGTTTAGATTACAGACACTTAAAAGTAAGCTGAGAATCAAAGGCTGGAGAAAGGCATACCAGCAAGAAAGGCAAACAGCAATTCAAAAAAAAGCAGGGGTTGCAATCCTAATCTTGGATAAAAATGACCCCAAAGTGCAAACCATAAAAAGAGATAAGGAAGGGGACTACATATTGCTAAAATGAACGTTAGAGTAAGAACCCCTAAGCATTTAAGACATATATTCCCTGAATGAGAGACCAGCTGACTATATCAGCCAAACTCTAAAAGATGAAAAATAAAGTCTGCCTGTTATCTTAATACTTAACATTGGCCTCTATCCCTTGCATTATAAATTAATATATTTACACAAATACATGCCCATATCTATAACTCTATAACTCTAAATAGCATTTGCCTCCTATTTCTTTTCTCCATTTCCATTCACCTTCTATCTCACTGATGTGCTCACCCTCCATTTGGCTCTCAGTGTCTCCTCTTGGATACATTGCTCTTGACTGCACCCCATCTGGCATTGTATGCCTTCCTCACCATCAATTTTAGATCTCTTTTGTTCACTTCTCTCTAAGTTTGTTGGCTCCCCACTTCCTTTCCCTGCTATCCCCTCTCCCATCTTATTTTTCCTGAAAGAGGCTAGAACCTCAGGTTTTTATGTAAGTTTTCTCGATTGGAAAAATTTGGTAATTCAGTTAAGGAGTCCCAATGCCCCTGAGGGTAATACTGGCTGCTATCCAAGTGGTTGATGGTTCAAACCCACTAACCATTCACTGAATAAAAGATAAGGCTATCAGCTCCCATAAAGACATACCATTTCCCAAACCCTAAGTAGCAATTATACTCTGTCCTATAGAGTCACTATAAGTAGGACTTTGCCATCCATTTGATGGCAATGATTTTGATTTGGTTAAGTCCACTTTAGAAATAATCCAATATGAAGTTGTTAGCTTGTATCCAGAAGCCACAGCACTTTTGTGTTTGCTGTCTCATTTGGCTTTTATGGCACAAACTGTCAGTCATTGTGAGAGTGGCGGTTCCACTTCATCAGCTTCTCTGCAGAGGAAGACAGGACTGTCAGCTGTTGTGAAACTGCTAGTCTTACAAGCTTTAGGCAGACAGGTTCACTACAAGTCAGAATTGACTCAGTGGCAATCGATTTGTTTTCGAACACTGAAATATGTGAGAGCTAGACATATTTTTACTCCCATTTTTCAAAGAGCACAGAAAAAGAAAATTTGACTTAAAATTATAGATATATAATGCTTGAATTATAGTTAAGTATCTGGGGCTGAGTCCCGGTGGCGTAAGTGGTTGAGTGTGGGACTGAGGCCCGTGGGTTTGGCAGTTCAAATCCAGTGGCGGCTCTCAGGAGCAGCGCTGGGTAGCTGCCACGACCACCAGAAAGAAAAAAATAAAAATAAAAAATAAAGTTAAGTATCTGGATAATAAGAAGACTGGGAATAAATTAGAAGAAGCCTGAGACTCCAGTGTTGACTAATAACATGTGAAACCTTGGGTCATGGGACTCCCTCTTTCCTTTACATCTTCAGGAAGTCTTTTAGACAGCCATGAACTTGAGAGCTTTGTGGACCCTCTTAACATTTTGGGTGACTTTTTGTTTCTAGGTGATAATATACCACACTTCATGTTTTGCATGTTTTTCCCATAAGTGGTCCCACTTGCTAGGAACTCTGTAGCATTTGCCCTCGGCAGGGGGTACAAGTACATAGATTGTCCTTGAGACTGAAGTTTGTGGAACAGAAAAACTTTCTAGTTTACAGATTCAAGTTTTCTTCATTTGTATCATTCAAGCTGTGTTGTCTTTGGTCCTTAGATAAACTAGTGCTCACTATTCAGAATCCCAGTGTGAAGAGTTATTTTTTATGAATACAATTTGTCTTCTCTGCTGAACTGGAGGTGACGGCTGGCATTTTCACAAAGTGAGACTCTGGGTTCTTGGGTCAGCCAACTCAGAGCACTCCACTACCATCAGTACTTTGTAAAATAAAGTCTCTTCCAAGATCCTGGAATAAAGTTACATTCAGGAGTGATTGAAAATAGATGACTTCAAGGCTAGTTTGGGGGCAATTATAGAAGTTTCTTACAGCCATAAAGAAACTGACTTAAAAATGGTCATTTGGGAGACTTTGTAAATGATCATGTTGTTTTTTTAATAGATAAATGTGAAGCTCATTTCTTTGTCAAGTTAAGACCAGAGAATTTAGACATGAAAATACTAGAAATTCACATTACCTAATAGCTCTAAATCAAACTTGTTACCATCAAGTAGATTCCAACTCACAGAGCTCTACAAGACCCAGTAGAACAGTGCTTTAGAGTCTAAGAGTATAAATCTTTACAAGAACAGGTAGACAGCTTTCTCCCCTGGAGCCTCTCATAGACTGGAACTTTCAACTTTGTGTTTAGGAAAAATGGGGTAGCCCAGTGCATTTTTGGGATATCTTTGTCTAATCATAAAATGGTTATTTTTAAGTTAACTATAACTCTGGTAACAATGGGTTACATCTTGAGCTGCTAACCACAAAGTCGGCTGTTCAAAACCACCAGTCATGTTGTGAGTTCAAATTAATTACAGCCACTATAATGTCTTGAAATTGAGAAGAGTCTTTAATCAGCTAGCTGGGCTACCAAGAAACTAAAAATATTTCCCTTCATAGCAGCCTTTAGTGAACTTCTCAGTCCATCTTTAAGGCCGAAAAACTCATTTATCACCTATCTAGAATTCAAGCAAGTGTGAATAGAAGCAGAAAGCAAAATTAATGGAGTGATTGTAACTTCAAGAAGAGTAAGCATGCATGACAAGGCACATTCCTTATCATAAAAGAAACTATACTACAAAAATTGGTTAATACATCCTCGTTACCATAACAAGATTATCATAAAAGGAACAATACTAAAATTGATTATAACATCCTGTTTATCATGATAAGATACCATTCAGATTACATCAAATGGAACAATATTGAAAATAATCCAAACAAATGATATATTGAAGAATAGCCTAAACTAATTGTAGTGCCCAGAATCTGGGGACATGGGGGTCCATTCTAAAATTAATCACCAGCAGAGACTTTCCCGTAAGGGGAGGGAGAACAGGCAGGTCAACTAACGGTCAACTTGCTGAGAGGAGAGGGAGGAGGGGGCAAGTCACTGAACCGCTAACAACAATGGAGTTTGTTTTGCTGACCTCCCTCAGTCACTCCTCAGGAGAAAAGTGGCACTCTCTGCTTCCATCAAGAGCTATGGCCTTGGAAACCTCCACGGCAGTTCTCCTCTGTCCTCTAGGCACTCTGCGAGCTGTCGACCCTTCCTGCTCTGCCAAAGACTTCATTCCTGAAGATGATTGTCAAAACAGTCTTTGCTTTTTACCTTCTCTTTTTGGCGCATTGTGAACTAACCCAGGAATGGATTTTTGCTTCTCCAAATGCTCATTCTCTTGTAGACTCAAGGTTTAGAATCTTCAAATGTGTTGTTAGGCATGTTATCATGGACTGCAGATTGCTCCAGTTTGAAGCAAACTTGTTGGAAGCTTTTGTTTGTTTTGCTTGTGGGAGGAATGTTTTACACACCTGTCAAGCCCTGAGCTAAAAGTATATTGTACTTGAATATGTCATACATGTCTTTCATTTTGCTGAGTGAACAAGCACTATTTCCAACCTCTTTTCCTGGCATCACCACAGTTTATGCTTGAAATAATTTTCGGTTGACTAAGTGTCAGAGTTTATGGTTATCAAAGATTATAAAATGATTTTATTTTCAAAGATAAATTATTGCTACTGGAATTCTCATACATGCACTGGTTTATTACAAACAAAACCCGATTACATATATCTCTCTGAACAGTGAGTGGCTACAGACAAGCTTTCTCAGTCATAACTTGTCTTAGTCTTTGCAGCATGCCTTCCACAAAAATTTCCAATCAAAACCCCAATGACTTGGGGTGGGCCAGTTAAATCCAAGGCAGAGAGGTCTTCTTAGAAGTTTATGGGAACTGTGTTTTGAGTTCCCTAGAGGTAATCTTGAGCTTGAAAGACACAAGCTCATCATGGAAGAAGTTTTAAAAAAAATTGAAAAATGCCTTGGTGAAGAAAAGGCAATGCTTACCTGCTTACTCTTCTAAGGGCTCCTCTGCAGAATTGTGTTGGGAAGTACACACCATCTCCCACCCCCCCCACCCCCACCCCCGATGGCTCTGATCATGCACCTTCAGAGTTCTCAGAGAACATTTTTAAAGGAATGCAAATTGAGTTCCTAAAAAGTGGCACAACCATTCTTACATTATACAAATCGAAGAGGACAGAATTCTTTGGGGAAGCATTAGAGAGACAGAAACACAACCTTCAGAAGTGTGTAGATCTAGGTGGAGGATGTGTCAAGAAACAGTATGGCTTCCCCTTGGGATATTTCTGTTGAATAAAGACTTCTGACTCAGGTAGCAGTACTTTTTCACTTATTCGTATATATATTTGTATACTACAGATTGCTCTGCATTGAAACAAAGCTTTTGGAAGCTTTTGTTTGTCTCGCTTGTTGAGGGCAAAGTTTGATGAGTATGGAAGTTTCCTGTGTATTTGCATTCCTTCAGTTTATATTCATACTACTGCACCAATGATGATCTCATAGGTATACTCTAGTTAGAGAGAATGTAGCATGGTAATTAGAAGCTTAAGCCCTGGGGTCTAACTCACGCCAAGTAAAGCTGAGGGACCCACTTCACGTCCTTTTGGCACCTTCCCAGACACGTTACTAGTCTCAGATGCAGCCCTCAAGTGACTGGTATTAATAACGAAATTGAAAAAATGAACAATGTCAGTCCGGGTAGATTAGAGAAACAAAATCATAGGCATCCATATAGATAAAGGGGAATGGTTTATATACAAGAGGAATGGGACATAGAGAAAGCATCCCAGCCCAGTCCAGTTCAAAGTCATTAAGTCCGATATTAACCTACATGGCCGATATCAGTCTATAAAGTCTCCTTCCAACTCACGAAGTCACAGGTCAGTGGGTGCAGAGTCCCAGCGCCAGCAGTCTCCCCCTGACTCCTCACTTCCAGAGCTCAGGGTTCATCAACAGCATCCAGTGGTGGTAGAAGCAACTCAGCGCTGGCAGGGGTCTCCACGTGGCTTCTCCAGCTTCAGAGGTCTGGTTGCATCAGGTCAAGGCCATGTGGCTTCTCTTCCGGCTCCTTCAGCTCCTCAGATGCTGCCATCATGTCTATAATTCATTTTCTCTCAGACTAACTCCCAACAACTGGGAAGATTGCTTCTCATCTTCACGAGGGAAATATCGCAAGATTTCCCAGAAGTCTCAGGAGAAAGCCAGGCCCACACGGAGGCCTCATTGGCTACTCAATGGCTATCTCCAGATTAACAGGCTAGACTCCACCCCTACATCTCAATAGTAAAATTAACATAAGCATATGACCACCACAAACAACATGAAAGATATGAAATGGACAAACCTTGAAAGAATTTAATCTGTTAGCACGAGTTTCCAAACTTCTTTGTCCTACTGCATCCTTTTCAGGAAAAAAAAAAAAAGAGAAATTAGTCAGTGGCCCCCTGGAATTAGGAACATGTATATGATAATCTATCATAATCCAAGGTAAAGTATAAATATTTGCTTTTGCAGCACCACCAACCACCTCCCGTCCCCACTCCAAGGGCAGTATCACTCTGGGGAACATTATATTAGAAAAAAAAGAACTGTTTATAAGATGTTTTAATAACATCAGTAATGAAAACTTCAATAAAAATTTCAGACAGTGTCAGTAAAAAAAAGGTGTGTGTATGTCCTATGTACCTAAATTGGGTATTATCAGCTTATAATCTTGTCTTCCACTGATTTTTATCCCCAGGTTCTATCAGACAGTGAGAAACGGAAACAGTACGATGCGTATGGTGAGGAGGGACTGAAAGAAGGACACCAGAGCTCCCATGGAGACATTTTTTCCCAGTAAGTAACCTGCCGTACATACGCTAAGTATTGGTGTCCAGGAATGGGTACTTGGTGATTATGAAGAAAGTATTCTTGTTCCCTGGTTCAGCATATTTTGATGATGAGTTCTGCCATTCTGTTTTCTGACCGAAGATCAGCCTTAGCCTTGCTGTAGGAAGGTAGCCATCTCCATTTTCACACAGTGCTGGTGAAACCACCGGGAAGGGCCAGCCACAGCCTTCACATCAGCTCTGCCAATTTTGTGGAAGCCGGTTCACCCCCATTGCCTCTTGCACCCTCCAGACTGTTCAGTGAGCACAGCCATTGTGGCGAGCAGAACGAGAACTTTCTACCTCCACACCTGGAGCCACTCTTCTTTTATCTCTCTCAACAAGAAAGGGATGCACACAGCAGTGGTGAGAGGTCGCAGCGGGCCAGGGAAGGGGTGAAGTAGCTGGATTCATAAGCATTTTTTCATCCTACTCTGAACTCAATTGAGTATTTGCATTTCCATAAGCCCTGATGATGTCGTATACTAACAAGAACAATAGCCAGCCTACACAAGCTTTCCCTCTAAGTGGATTTCAACTCAGGGCAGCGCCCTGTGTTACAGAGTACACGAGAGAGCCAGAGGGTTTGGTTGGCTGTAACCTCTGCAGATACAGGTCGCCAGATCTTTACTCCAGCACACTGTTTAGTGGGTGTGAACCTATGTGCAAACAGTTGGCGCCACCCATATACATCATCATACACCCATTACTAAGGTCTATTTCCTTTGTAGCTTGTTTAATAATGGACCTAAGGTACTTTGTGAAGTTGCTTTCACTGACTTAGCTTCTAAAAAGTATAAAGTGAACACTGCCTACTGTCAACAATTAGCCTTTAAAATCATGTACATTAATAAAAAGTTCAGCATTATGCGGACTTACTGATGCTGTGTCTTTCTCAAATCTATTGGGACAGAGCATTATTTCAGTTTGAATCCAATGTCTGATTCACTGGCATACAGGTAGGGTCATGTTGTATTAAAAGGGAAATTTTCTGAGATGGTACAGCAGCATAATTAATACTGTATAGATTAAAGATTATGTATCTGTGATTTTAATGCATTAAGGTGTAGTTTTGAACAGCAAGTCGTAGGACACAGTATTTCACAATGAATAATTGTGAAACGTGCATTTCTATTTCCTTTCCTGATGATGTATACTAATTTACAGCTTCTTTGGCGATTTTGGTTTCATGTTTGGAGGAACCCCACGTCAGCAAGACAGAAATATTCCAAGAGGAAGTGATATTATTGTAGACCTAGAAGTCACTTTGGAAGAAGTGTATGCAGGAAATTTTGTGGAAGTAAGTTAAATGATACAGCTGTTCACATTGAATTCCAGAACTTGTTCCTTTGACTGAAAATACGGTTAATGAGTACCTTTGCTTTTTAAGAGATCCAAAAATGATCAGGTGTATGAGGTTGAACACCAATCCCTGGTTCACGATTCACTGCTGTGTATTTCATGAAACCAGTGCCTTCACAAGAACTTACTGTAACAATGCTGTGTTTCACCTCTACCTGCATGTCATTTCCTTTTCCATTTTCCTGCCTTTTTTCAAAAATAACTCCTAGCTTGAGTTTTGTAGCATTGGATTCCTTATCATTTTTATTTGTATGTTTTTATTTTTATTACATGTACCTGAGTAGTAGTAAAATGGCTTTATATACTATCTTATAATTCATTGCCATTGAGTCAGTTTTAACCGATAGCACTCCTGTAGGACAGGGCAGACCTGCCTGTGGGTTTCTGAGACTATGAATCTTTTTGAGAATAGAAAACCTCATCTCTTTCCCCCTTAGCTGCTGGGGGGTTTGACCTGCTGACCTTGCAGTTAGCAGCCCAATGCAAAACCCACTACTTCACCAGGGCTCCTGTACATTATCTTAGGAAACTGGCTTTTTTGCGTTGTTAGCTAACTTGGTTATCTAGTAGCACTCTCACACAAGTCCTAGAGCTAGATATATGTCTTTTAACAAACAAACTTGTTTTCTCCCAGTCAGGAAGCCAAGGTCTGGATTCAGAGCACTGGCTCTAGGGGACGGCTTTCTGCATCAGCTCTCGCTTGGAGCTTCTGCTCTTGAACAGTCTTCACATGGCTTGGCTTCTCTCTTTGTTGTTGTTGTTGTTGTTGTTGTTAGTGGTGGGCGTCATCAGGTTGGTCCTAACCCATAGCGACCCTGTGCCCGACAGAAAGAAACACTGCGTGGTCCTGCACCTGTGCGTGCGCTTGAGCCCATGGTTGTAGCCGCGGGGTCAGTCCAACTTGTTGAGGCCTTACTCTTTTTCACTGTTCTTTACTTTACTTAGCGTAATGGCCTTTTCTAGAACCCAGTCTTTTAAAATGTTGTGTATTTGTTTAATTTCTTTGATATTTCCAAAGGTACACCATGCATTAATTCCTGCCTCAGTAATTGAGCAGTCCTGCTATACAAAGGGTTGCTATGAGCCGGAACCAACGCCATGTTGCCTAGCAACAGCTATATTGTTTGCCCAAATGATTGTCCCAACACTTCTGTGAACGATTTATAAAGGCTCTCATAGATTTGCCTTCTTGCTAAAACCCAGAATTGTTAGACTTACTCACTTTGGCCCATA
Source organism: Nesogale talazaci (assembly GCA_004026705.1). Lineage (NCBI taxonomy): Eukaryota > Metazoa > Chordata > Mammalia > Afrosoricida > Tenrecidae > Nesogale > Nesogale talazaci. The sequence goes on along the minus strand of PVJH01010154.1, from coordinate 54,224 downwards.
AAATAGCTATAAAATGTTATCTCAGTATGGTCTTGCTTGCTATTGCTGATTGGGAATTAGATAAGTATCTTCATGTTTATTGGACATATGTGTTCCCTCGTATATTTATTAGATATGTGTGAACTGCCCATTCATGTCTTTTGCCCATTTTTCTGTTGGGTTGTTTATCTTTTTCTTAGTGATTTTAAGTAATCTTCTAATCTTTTGTGTGTCTTCTATAATACAAATGTGAAGTTAATTCTAAAAATATTGCTCCTGAGATTCCATTTCATACATGTCCACATGTATTCCAAATAAAATGTGTTTAAATATTTTGTTTAAATGTCTCTGCAATCAGTGAATGGCTGCAGACAGTTTTTTTCCAATCATACAGTTGTCTTAGTCTCATTAACCCCCCAAAAGCCACTGCCATTGAGCTGAATCTGACTTATAGCGACCCTATAGGACAAAGTAGAATAATTCTTTTGGATTTCTGAGACTACATCTCTATAGGGCAGACAGTCTCATCTTTCTCACCTGGAGAAGCTAGTGGGTTTGACCCAGAGTCCTTTTGGATAGCATCCCAAACACTTAACCCATAGCACCATTGGGGCTCTCAGGGGGAAAGGTCCAAGCAGTAGTTTCGGAGGGGATCTGTTAAATTCCAGGCAGAGAGGTCCATTCAATGTGTTTTGAAAACTGGTTTGTGTTTCCAAAGGGATAAGCTTGATAGATTTTTTTTTCTCAACGGAAACAGATTGAACACATCTTATTATAAACACATTTTAAGAAAACTGAAAACTATGTTGGTGAGAAAAGGGCCAGGCAAGTTGTGTTGAGGAAGTTTTCCCATCATGACAGAGTAGATGCTCATTCTTGAATGACAACGAGGGCTCTTCGAGGAGACTTTCATTGGGAAATCGTATGCCCTCCACCGTATGCCTTGATCTCCCCTCTTCAGGGTTTTGCTTTGCTATTATTCCCCAAACTCAAAAGAAAATGTCAAAGGAACACAATATGAATCCCCCGGAAGATGCCAAACTGCTGTTCTAATGTATAAATTGACGAGTGCAGAACTCTTGGAAGGATCCGAGAGGTGGAAACACTGCCGTCAGAAGTTAGAGACCTATATGGAGGCCATGTCAGGAAACAAGAGCTTCACAGTTTGACATCCTGTTTCATCAATTTTCCAGCAATACTTTTTGAGTTATTCTCTTCTACCCTACCAGTTTTGACTTACTCTTTTCATTATATTGAAGATTTCTTTAAATGAACAGAAGTAATTGGTTTTAATGTGACCACAATTATCAATCTTTGCTTTTAATTGTGGTGTCTTGTGAAGAAAATTCTTCTCTGCCCCCAAGTCAAAATACTATTCATCTACATTTTCTACTAATTTTGGGGGGATCTTTTAATGGTCTATTTTAAATTCACTTTTTAAAAAACACGTTTTAAAATTCTAGAAATTATATCTATTATCTTTTCAAATACTGAATCCAATATAGATTTGAACTGCTTGGGACCCCTTATATATGGACTCCCCCAAGCCCCTCCTCTATTTTGTTGCACTCATTATTGAGTATCGGCTGAAAACCCCAAGGGTCATCTATCATCTCCATGTGGGCAATTCACTGGATGACTAATCTGCTCACTCAGCATGTTCACATGGTCAGCAACACTGGAGCTCACCGCAATAGCAATGGGGGAATCTGCATATAAGCGGGCTGGCATAGTTTGAACTCCCTGTTATTCAGGGGCCAACTAGAAATTATGGGGTATTCAGACTGATGGCAATCTGGTTGCATCACCACTTTGTTCAAGGGTTACCTGTATCTTTATCTTTCCTGCCTTCCTTTCTGGGAGAAGGCCTCCTTCTGGTCTTCTAGCCAGTTCAATCCTTAGCAATCTTCACTAATACCATCTCACCAGCTGAGTTTTGTTTTTTTGTTTTTTTTTGGCATCACTGCTCTCGGTGGTGGGAGGAGGAGGCCCAGCCCCACTGCTGGAATTGAACCTCCGTCCCAGTGGGCCGCAGTCCTGTGCACAACTACTACGCCACCGGGGCTCAGCCCCCAGCTGAGATTTTAGCTCAACTTATATTCTTAGACAGAATATTTCTCTTTGAGTGTGTTACAATTTTGTAATATCTATTTCATTTTGCCAACATCATCCCTTGTGAAATACTGTAATTATTTTAAATTCTTAGTTTGCCTTCAACCAATACATTTGCTTAAAACACCTGTCTTAACCACTTTGTTGGGGTTTTGTTTGTTTTTTGCTGGGCAGGTAAGTATGTTGCTGGGCAGTGTATGTTGCCTGTGAACCCAACTTCCTCTGTGGATATTGGCAGCTCTCTTTCCTGGTAGAGCATATTGGTGTGAGCCAGTGGTTTTAGCTAAGTGTTGCTGGCTTGTTACCTGGTTTTCTTTTTGCTTGGGGTTGTGTATGTGTATGCATTTCTAGAGCTTTGTTTGTTTTATGTGGAGAAGGGTCAGGGAGTGCTATCCCAAGATGGTTAAGGGGAAAAGCACTAGCAGAACTTAAACTGATTTTTTTCTTCTCATTGCTACCACAAGCTACAACTGCTGCCTCAGGTGGGAGCCACCATCTTACAAGCATGCCAGCTCAAAGCAGACTTCCATTTTTAAGGTTCTCCCATAAACCTTTTGTTGTTTCCTGGAATCCATACTCTCATTTATGGATTAATTCTTTAGGAGACAGAATATACTGGCAGTCTTTTTATATATGAATTGCCTTTGAGTGGTTGAGAGAAGAGGAGTAGACAACTACATAAGATATGAATGGCTTGTAATTATTTTTTAAGAAAGACTTATGAGTGAAGTAGGACAGTACATTGTTTAGAAATATGGCCTTGGCAGGCAGACTGCTTGGTTAGAATCTGGCACTCCTGTGCATTAGCTATATGACCCTGGTTCTGTGACTTACTTTTGTCTGCTGTGTCTGTTTCCTTAAAATAAGTTAATACTTATTTGATGAGTAGCTACCTCCTGTGGAGATTACTGAATCCCTTGTGCAAGTGAATGGTTGCTGAAGGTTATTCAACAACAGTTGCAACCGTCCATCAAAAGGGAGCTGCCCAAAATTCAAGCCCGATTCTGAAGAGGACAGGGCAGGAGGACTATCATTGCTGATGGCACAGAGAAGAACCATAAAGATGTTCACTTGTGTTTTTGATGTTGCAAAGTCATGCAGCCGTGTAGACCATAACAGAGCAAGAATGGCAGTTCCAACACACTTCATTGTGCCATGCAAAACCATTATGTGGACAACAAGGCTTTGGAAAGGGTATGTGTCACTCAGTCTGTCTGCTAAACATATGCTTACCTGGAGAAGCTGGACTATGTGAAGATGAATGTGGCAGGATTAGAGGAAAGCATTATAGCAACCTGTGACATGCAGATGGTACAACTTTGCTCATTGAATGCGAGGACGAATTGAAGCACTTGCTGATGAAGATCAAGGACTGCAGCCTTCAATATAAATTGTAATTCGGTAAAAAGAAAATCACAATGCTCACAATTAAGCCACTAGATCGCATCATGATAAATGCAGAGAGACTGAAGTCAAAGATTTCATTTTCCTTGGATCCTCTTTAAAGTGTTGAAGACTTAGGGTGTCACTTTGAGGACTAAGGTGCACCTGACTCAAGCCATGGTATTTTCATTGGCCTTTTATGGATGTGAAAGCTGGACATGGAATAATAGATACTCAAGAATTGGTGCATTTGAATTGTGGTGTTTGTGAAGAGTATTGACAACATCATAGGCTGACATAAGGGCAAACAATTATGTCTTGGAGAAAATTGACCCAGAATATGCCTTAGAAGTGGGGATGGTGAGACTTTGTCCCCCAAACCTTGGATGTGTTATCAGGAGAGACCAGTACTGGAAAGGGACATCATGCATGGTAAACCAGAATGAGAGTAAGAGGGAGGAAAGCCTTTGCCTGGGATGAAGTGATGCAGGGGCTGGAGCCATGGGCTCCATTCTGCAGTGACTGGGAGGAAGGTAGGGATAGGCAGTGTTGTGTTCAACGGTTGTGCATGGGATCACTGCGAGTCAGAACCGACGTGACAGCGCCTAACAGCAGCCGCCCGGCCATTGTGAGGAACACGTGACTGAATACGGGAAACGGACGCAGGGTTCTGCCAGGCACAGTAGGTGCTACCGAGTGCTTGCTCTTCCCCTGTACCAAACCCTCTGCCATCCAGTCACTTCTGACTCAGAGGATTTGAGTCTCAGAAAAAAAAATTTTTTTTTTTTTGGTCAGCAAGCTGACTTTATAGGCAAAGGGGGACTCCATGCAAAGTTTTAAAGTCAGCATTTTTTTTCCTCTCTTCATGCTTTTTTGTTCATTATGGGAAACAGAAAAGCAAAGAGCAAAGAACATGAAAGGCATCCAAAACCATGTTGATGATTTGATAGTTACAGTTTGACATGCCTTTCTACAGACCATGCGTGTATGTAAACGAGTGAGCATATAGTTTTAGGTGATTTAGGTCACACAGTATAGATTCATGCATTTTGTTTTGTTTTCACACATCATGAATATTTACCAATTCAAAATCCTAAATCCATGAGTATTTTGACAAGCAAGAATACAGTAATGCTGACTCCATTAGAAAAAGAAACTAAAAAATGCCTTGCTGGGGAGGCAAAAAATTCATAAAAGATAAAAATAGTTACAGATATGGGTATGAGCAGAATTGCAATTTAAATACTGCATTTCCTTAATGATCAATTTAAAAGGAAATATAAAGCAAGAGGAGACTAAGTATAATGCTGCTAAGAAAATTTCCAGATTTTAAACTATTAAAATATTACCATAGTGTTTCCTCTGAAGTTAATGTGTTTGTGTAGGACAGCCAAGAGATGCACACATACATCATCATTTGTCAATGTACAAGCACGCGCATGCACACCCTCCGCCCCTTGCACATCCTGCTGCTGTCAACCTACCCTGTCTTGATGCACACTGCTCAGAAGTGGGTGAATAAGTCCATGTCCAGATGCTTTTCTAAATTTTAACCAAAAGATATTTACAGATTGGTTAGCTCACCAGTACTGCTATTTTTAACATTTTTTATTAAAAGATCATTTTATTGGGGACTCTTACAACTGGTTACATGCATCAGGCATGTTTGTACATATGTTGCCTTCATTCATTTCTAGACATTTGCTTTCTATTGAGCTCTTGGTATCAGCTCTTTATTTTTTTCCCCCTTTCCTTTCCACCCCTCACCCTCATATCCCCTTGGTCAATTATAGATTATTATTATTTGCATATTTCATACTGACTGCTGTCTTCTTTCTTCAGTGTTTTCTGTTGTGTCCTATTTCTCTCCCCCCACCCCTCCTCCTCCAGTCACCTTATCCCTACCCTTTCAGTATCACTGTTCCCACTCGTGTACCTGGATTCAGGTATGGCATCCTCTGGGCCTGGTGTACCAGCGAGGGATGCAGATCAGCTGTCCTATCTCTTCTTCCTGGTCTGCTCACATGTGGCCATGGCATACTGGCCCCTCTCCCCAACCTGTGGGGTTAGTGTTGTTCTCTGTCACCCATATTTCCAGGGATAGAGTCAGATTGGCTGTTTAGGGCCAGCCCTGTAGCCGTCTCTTTTCATGCGTTCTTCCACACAGCCATGTTTCCCTCATGGCTTGGTGCACTGTGGTAGGGTCTGCATGCCCACTCCCAATTCTGAGGACCAGGGCTTCTGTATGATAATAGCTTTGAGGGATTTTCTTCAGGAATTGGTGTCATTCAACCTGTTGCTTTAAACAAGCAATAATTAGAATATTTTTCTTTGAATATATGTACTTATATTATAATTACACACACACTCACAGGGATATACACAAAAAGACTTCAAAAAGTTTGTGGGGAACATGGAAATAAAAGCATTCTGATTTTTCCACAATTTTTTTGTGTGTGTATAGAGTAGTGATCGCATACTTGGAGAAATCAGAATATTTGGTTGCCAGTTCACTACAAAGAGTTAGTTGGTCCTTGTCTAACCATGCATCTGCCCTGTGACAGCACTGGAGACAGCCCTAAGTGGAATCCCCGAAACAAGGAGGCCTTGCCCGAGGTTGATCATAGAATAAGGCGGCCATCATAGACCGGTTTATGAAGGTGGTGATTGTTCTCCAGGGGTCACACTTTGTTCTGCTCAGATTTCTTTAAAGATAGTCACCCTCGTAGCCTTTCATTGTGACATAGAAATACACGTTATTTTTCAGTTCTTTCATACTCCACTTCATGTCTCCTTCAACTTTGGAATTTGCACCATTTAAGTATTTGCTTCCTTCAAGTTTTGAGGCTGATTTGTAATGCCTCCAAGAGTTTTGCCAGTCGTAGGTCATCTTGAGGGATCACTTGCCAGAAAAGATGTTCCAGCACTGATTGGTTGAGGGAACTAAAGTCTGTCTGACTTGAAAAGGCAGGCGTGGTGATCCTGGGTCAAAGTTGAGTCTTGCGGTCCCTGACCCAGCTAATACACTTGTGTGTTTCCTAGGTTGTTCGAAACAAACCCGTGGCGAGACAGGCACCTGGCAAACGGAAATGCAACTGCCGCCAAGAGATGCGGACCACCCAGCTTGGCCCCGGGCGCTTCCAAATGACCCAGGAGGTGGTCTGTGATGAGTGCCCCAACGTCAAGTAAGTGAGAGTGCTCAACAAGAAGTGTCAGCGGTTCTCAACCTGCGGGTTGCGACCCCTTTTAGGGTCGAATGACACTTTCCCAGGGGTTGCCCGGTTCATAACAGTAGCAAAATTACAGTTATGAAGTAGCAATGAAAATAATTTTATAGTTCCACAATATGAGGAATGATATCAAGGCATTGTGGCTTTAGGAAGGTTGAGATCCACTGGTCTAGTGAGATGCTGGTGGTCCACACTGAGATTTTTTTCCCCTTCTTTCTTCTCTCCCCTCCTCTTCTCTTTCTCCTATTCTACCAGAGGATAGAACAAAGAAATATACAGTTTTTATTTCTCAAGAAGCATGTATTTTTACTGTCTCCTTAAATACAGTGTGTATTCATGTATAAGTAGACTTTTTTAGCATATTTTTAATGCAGTTTTTGTGGTAAAATTAGGTGACTTGGCTGATATTCAGGTGGGTTTATACTCCAGTATATACAATATTTCTGAATTAATTCAGTACCCTTTGCTTCTGAATATACTTCACATGTCTTAACATTGCATTTTCTTTTCACTTAGAATAGTAAAGCAATGTTATATGCCCAACCAACATTTCAGATTAGAAAAGTTATATTTCTCAATATGCTCTAAAAACAAATTAATTAAACTTGAATACTGGGAATCAATTTAACTATAATGTTGATTGAGTAGCTATCCACATTGCTGTTTAATACGTTCCTGGGCCCTCAGCTCTGACAATCTTACAACGTGATATTATCTAAATGTGGACCCAGGATTTGCTTTATTCCACTTCTTCAGCATGCTTGCATATGTGGACCTCAGAACTGCAAGAGGTCTCTAACAGTGTGTGGGAAAATGGCATTCTTACATGAACTTTGTGAAGCCCCCTTACATGTAAGTTACTATGAGATTCAGAGGAAAAAGCAGATAAGATAGATAAACTCTTCTGTTAGAATCCTAATAATATGAGACTAGCCCTGGGAGTGGTTATGGATTTAAGCCAGGGATACTCAATACATCAGTGGCGATCTACTAGTTGGACTGCAAATGTAATGTGGGCAGATCACATGGAATTAAAAAAATAGACGTATGTCTGTCATCAATCCAGTCACTTAATTGATACACAGCTCAGTCAATCATATGCAATCTTAGGTGTTGCAGCAAAACTGACAAGCTAAGTTTTTGCCAATTTTTAGACCTTGTTTTTTTTTTCTCTTAAATGGAAGAAAGGGTAAGATGAGTGGGTGTGTTAGTCCGGAAAGACTGGAGAAACAAATTCATAAACACGCATATGTATATAAGGGAGAGGTTTATATACAAGAGTAATGGAACACTGAGAAAGCATCCCAACCCAATCCAAGCCCTCAAGTCTGATATTAGCCAATATGCCTGATACCAGTCTATAAAGTCTTCTTCAGATTCACGAGGCACATGCAATGGCACAGGACAATCACTGGCTAGTGGGTGCAGTCTTGTGTATCCAGTGGTGGTAGAAGCATCTCAGCACTGATAGGCCTCTGTGTGGCTTTTCCGGCTTCAGAGGTCTGGTTCCATCAGGGTAAACCCATGTGGCTTCTCCTCTGGGATTTCTCACAGGGAGTCAGCCTTGTGTCTTGTCAGTAGAACATCTCCAAGGGACTGAGTCCTAAGTCTGTCACCTCCAAAAGGGTAGTAAGATGGATTTCCCAGAATATTTGGGAGACAGCCATGCCTCTGGCTACCTCCAGATTGACAGGCTAGACTCCACCCCTACACTTCTAATCCTGACACAAGATTACATGACTGCCACAGTGGGGAGCCGCATGAAGTAAGAAGACAAAAACGTACCACTTTCATACAGAATAGGAGCTTTCGACACTATAAGCCAACATTCAGCTGAAGTCCAGAGCACATGAACAGTTCTGGAACTTACATGCAGAGGGAAAGTACCCAAACATGGGAAAATGTGCTAGCTCCTTGACTGAATTATTCGGTTCTACTTATTTATTTGAGTCAGCCTTTTCTCACATAAAGATCATTAAGTCCAACTACCCTTCCATCATGACTGATGAGCATTTGAAAGTGTGCTTGGTGCTGGCTGTCAGCAGCTACTGTCTGGACTATGCATCCCTGGCTCGTTCCATTCAGTGCAAGTCATCAGAGTAAATTCAGGTAGTGACAAAAAATGTACAGTTAATTGTGTTGTGTTGTGCAGTATGGACTCACATGGTTATAGAAGGTACATAAGCATGCATTGTACATATAAAGAATTCTCAATGTATTTATGAATAAATGTAGTAAATAAAGATAAATGTATGTTTTGCATTTTTGTGCTTGGTAGATCATTTTGACTTGGTCATTTTATAAGTAGCTCACATGCTGAAAAAGTGTGAGCACCCTGGTTTAAGCTTTGGGCTGTTGATCTCAAGGTTGATGCTTCAAATCCACTCACCACTGCCGGGAAGAAAGATGAGGCCCTCTGCACCTATGGAGATTTATACTCTCAGGAACCCTACATTAAGTAGTATGCTGTGAGTCAGAATTCTCAGTGCCAGTTGGGTTAGATTGCCTCTAAATACAGATTTATCTGAATGAGTAGTTTTGTCTGTTACTGATGATGCTTTTCAAAGTCATCAACCTGCTGTAAGCTCTCTTGGAGCTCGTGCTTGTTTAGTTCTGTAATATATAGTAGCTTGGTCCTGCGTGTTGGAAGGTAGAAAATGTAAATGGATACCTGTTAGCTTTGTTGAGTTAGAGGTACAAGTTAGTTTTAAGAGAAAGCACTGAGAGAGTAGATTAAACTTTTATTATCTATGTAGGACTTGCTTCTTATTTTTCTTTCTTAATTCTCATTGTCTCAGACTAGTGAATGAAGAACGAACACTGGAGGTGGAAATAGAACCTGGGGTGAGAGATGGCATGGAATATCCCTTTATTGGAGAAGGTAAAATATCAATATTGCATTATTATTATTTTGTGTCAGACAGGTAATGTGCCAGTGTTGTAACAAGGTTTATGGGAGGCGTATGTCACTCAGATTCATGTAAACCCAATCATTGTGCTTATGAACCAGAGAAGAATCCTGTTGTTTTAGTATAACTGGCAACTTTTCAGCTTTTGAATATCTCTGTCGCCTGCCTCCCCCATATCTTAGTGGCCACATATTAAATGCATATGCTATGTCCTTATACTTTTGGCCAGTTATAAAATGCAGAAACACTTTTATAGCTTTCATGATTGATCACCTTAAGCAGTAGCATTACTGTTCGTCTCTTAACTATCTGGCCAAAATGTGCAATTCTGTAGCCCCAGGGATACTGACCATTCAGCTCTGCAAGAAGACCCAGCTCTTGTTGGCATTCTTGAGATGCTCACAGACCTCCCCTTTTGGGTTTGATTGAAAACTCTAAAAGAAACCAACAAGTTTTAAGGCCTCCGCAGTCATTCTTTGTTGATGATATAGGTCATTTATTCCTGCTCCCAGCCCTCCCCTGCCCCAGGTCATAGGTGCTCATCACGCAGTGTCTGCAATCTGTTATAACCAAGTAGGGACACTTTTTCACAGAAACACTTGATCTTGCCTAAGAAGATAGATACAAAATGCCCCCTCTCTACTGCCACCTGGATTTGTGTGGCTGACGGTGTGCTGTGGTCTGTTCTGACTAGGTGAGCCGCACGTGGATGGGGAACCAGGAGACCTGCGGTTCCGAATCCGAGTCGTCAAGTGAGTGAGCCTTTACTGATTCTCCTGCTCTGTAAGGGAGTCCAAGTAAAAGGGTGCTGGGCCTCCACGTCCGCAAACCCAGACTCTCTCTGTTTCCTGCCCTCAGTGCTCTACAGTGTGGTGACGACAATGATTTTGAAGATCTAATACAAAAGATGTTGGATTAAGGTTGAGGTTGAGGTTCAGTTAAAGAGGCAAAAAAGAGAACATTCACCTCCGGAAATAGGGTGCTGAATAAGACTGGGACACTTCTCACAGAAGAACCTCTGCTACCTAGCATGCAGTTTCTCTTCAACATAAAGTGCTGCATAGATCGTTTTCCCAGGAATGCAGGACTTCTTGTTTGTTATTTCTCCCATTGTCCTATCAGAAAAACCAGAGTTCCCTTTCTTTCTGCCCGAGGAGTCCTCGTCATAGGCTTTCTGCCTGGTAGGCATTGCTAAGGACTCTCCTCGCTGCACTCAAAATCTCAGCGTTCTTTCCCCCAGCTCTCCTTCCTGACCTGTCTTTCTCATCATTCCCTATAGAGACTGGAATGTGCAGGTTCTCCTCTTGACTCCTGGCCTTTGCCGGAGTATACTCTTGCCGTGTCTCTGCCCCTCATTTCCACTTAGCTGCCTATAAAAGGGCTGCTACACCTTGTGAGCCCATCTCAGGAGACCTCCACAAACCCACTCCCAATGTCTCTCCCCCAAAGTTATCTTCCTTGCCCCCATCCCACACCATATAGTCGAAGTATTTGCAGTATTGTTCCATTTACAGACTTAAGCTTCTGACTATACAACGGAGGATGTAGTAAATGCAAAAAAATTTCTACAAAAACAAGCTGTCAGGGCTGAGTGTCGGTGTTGTAGTGGTTGTGCGCGACACTGCGACCCACTGGGATGGAGGTTCAAATCCAGCAGTGGGGCTGGGTCTCCTACTCCCACCACCAGAGAAGTGATGCCCCCCAAAAAACAAAACAAAAAACAACAAAAAAAAAAAACAAGCTGTCAGAGGAAAATGGAAGTGTTTTCTTTTTCCTTTTCCCTATTTTTAGGCACCCGATATTTGAAAGGAGAGGAGATGATTTATACACAAATGTGACCATCTCCCTAGTTGAGTCACTGGTTGGCTTTGAGATGGACATCACTCACTTAGATGGTCACAAGGTAAGTGCCTCGATTCTCCTGGGGTGGGCAGGGCTATTCCTGAGATTGCTCTGGGGGCCTCTGTGCCAGGCTTGTCCCGCCTCCACTCGGTGGTCATGAGAGCATGTCTGGTGATCACAGGGCCAGGGGTCTTGCTTGTGGGTCCCCATCAGCAAAAGCCGTACTTTTTAAAAAACATTTTTATTCACGTATCATACAATTCAGTTGTTAAAGATATTTAAAGGGTTGTGCAATCATCACCACAATCAATTTTAGAACAGTTCCTTCATTCTTGTATACATTATCATTATTACTTACTCCCCAACCTCCCTGGCCACAACACTGTTAATCTAGTTCCTGTGTCCACATACTTACCTACTCTCGGGTTCCTGTAAAGAAAATTAATGCCAAAAAACCAATAAAGTAAAACACATAAGAACCTCAGTTCGACTGAGCCCTGGTGGTGTAGTGGTTGCGTGCAGAACTGCAGCCACAGGGTTGACGGTTCAAATCCAGCAGTAGCTCTCCAGGAGCAAGGCTGGGCTTCCTACTCCCACCATGGCAGTGATGCCACAAAAACAAAAAGACAAAAACAAAAAAACAAAAAACACCTCACTTCAAGAGAAAACAGAAAATAATGGAAACTAGAACAAATAAAAAATGGGCGGGGGATGAGACAAATGGGAAACAATGAGAAAGTGTTCAATTTTTTTTGGCATCACTGCCCTCTGGTGGCCGTGGGAGCTACCCAGCGCTGCTCCTGAGAGCCGCCACTGCATTTGAACCACCAGACCTGCGGGCTGCAGTCCCGCACTCAACCACTTGTGTTAACCCTAACTCCATGTGCACTCACCCTAAGTGTGTGTCTCTTACAGTCTGCCTGAGGGCAAAACTACTCACATCCCTGGTCAATCGCTAGTTGGAGGGAATTTCAGGGAGACCTAATCTTTGTGGGGATTCTATCAGTGGATTTGGGGCTTTTGCTGTCATCTATAGCCCTCTGTAAACTGGGTGCTCAGAATGTATACGCTAACCCAGGTTCTTCCTCTCATCTTGGATTATATTATTTACAATTGTTGAGTCAAACTAGCTGGTGTGTTCCTTCTTTGTGAACACCTCACTTACATGGCTGCTTATTTAAAGCAAGTCTTTAAGACCCTGATACTACTCTTTCTGATAGCTTGGTACCATCTTAATTCTTCATCACACCTGTGATCACTTTGTGAGGGCAAGTATGGAGCAGGGCCATGACATAACTAATATTTCATAGTTTAGGGTTTATGATTCTGAGCTCAAAATTCATTTGTGTATATATCTAACATATAGATAGATAGATAGATAGATAGTCTCCCTGGACCCCTTTAACGACAGCATTGTCAGCTGGTTGAGAACTAATTTAAGTCACCTCCATGAGACATTGGGTAAATCTAATAATAGTATCATTAATCTAGCCATTGGTATAGAATTAATAGTGCTATTGAGAATAAGAAAATACACATATATAGGAAACAAAAAATCTTTTAAAAAATGCCTCTGTTTAGTTTTTTCTTTACTTTTGAAAACTTCTTTCTTTGACTCGTGTTGTCTGGCAGCGTTCCCTTGGCCCCTTCTTCGTGTTGGAGCCTGTCAGCCCAGCTTTTTGCTCCTGCTCGCTGCTAGCTGTGTGACCTAGTAGGAGGTTCCAGTCCATTCCCTTTTGTCTTCCAGGTACATATTTCCCGCGATAAGATCACTAGGCCAGGAGCTAAACTTTGGAAAAAAGGGGAAGGGCTCCCCAATTTTGACAACAACAACATCAAAGGCTCCTTAATAATCACTTTTGATGTGGATTTTCCAAAAGAACAGTTATCAGAGGAAGCAAGAGAAGGTATGGGGTGGAGTGGGGTGGGGTGGGGTTGGTGGGAGGGCATTGGTGGGGTTTGGGAGACCGGGAAACGTGAGTATGAAAACAAAGTGATTAAAGAGAGGACTGTGAGAACACAACCCTCCGAGGGCACGAGCCGTTAACTTGAGTGAACAAAAGATAGAAATGAATTCCGGTTTCTACGTAAAGACAGCACGAAAACTCTTTCCATTGCTGTGACAATGTTGTGTAAGTTGAGGTTTGAAGTCTAGGGGATAGCATGCGACTGAGTGTGAGTGTGAGGCATGCACTCACAGAACAGATTAGCTGGATGGCACTGTAAAAGGAAACTTTCTGCAGAGTAGAGGCTTCCAGGTGGGCCCTGTAGTCACTGGTGGAGGAGAGGGTCTGATTAGTAGATCCTAGCTAGGAAACAGTCCTGGAAAAGGTGAAAACTGAAGTAGAGACTCCAAAAGGAATGGAAGGTAGCTGTCGTACGCTCTTTATCTTCTGATTGTGTTTTCTCATTTCTTCCCGAGGGCCTGTGGGTCGTGTGGTATGTGTCCCTGAGACAGAGTAAAGCAGATGGGCTCTCCTGCATGTCCATGTGCATGTAGATCCCTGGTGGTCTTTGTTTAATTCAGATCTGTGATTGTCAGCGGGCCTTTTGTGAACTTCCACATGCAAATGCTCTTTAAACTCCACAGAAGCCAGAATCTTTTTGTTAATGGATTTATTTATCCATTCTTCCCTCAGGTATCAAGCACCTACTTAAACAAGGATCAGTGCAGAAGGTGTACAATGGACTGCAAGGATATTAAGAGCCAATAAAATTGGACTTTGTTTAAATAAGTGAATAGGAGATATTTATTATCTGCAAGATGTGTTTTTTGTTTTGGGTGTGTTTTTGTTTGTTTCATTTTCAGTAAGCAAGTTTGGCTTAATTTTTCTTCTAATGATCGTCATGAGATGAATATAAGGGTTTGAGAATGTGTTCATTTGCATTCATAAAGAATGGCCAGCAGAAGGCTTAATGATACCTCTCCCTCTGGGCTTGACACGTCTGGTGCTGCCACCTGAGTTTCAAGAATTAAAGCCATGAGAGGACTCCAGGAGCACAAGAAACACGACAGAGGGTGGAGGTTCATTGTAAACCGTCTCATTTCAAAATGCCAACTGGAGAAGCAGGTTTTTAAATACATTTTGTTGTGACTTTTTCTTGACTCCTGTTTTTGTTGGTTTAGCTCTACTGGTGGCTCAGCTCCATGGGGGTAATTTGGCCTCGATCTGCACCGGTTCCCTTGGTGGGGCCGATGAGCCATCCGGGGTGTCTTCCGCCTGGAAGCTACGTGAAGCACAAACCTGTAGAAGCATGAGGAAGCCCAGGCCCCAGCTCATCCCACACACGTGGCCTCTTCTAGAAGGCAGTTTAAGAAATGGAACCGATTAAGGGTGGGCTAGAGAAGTCGAGTATCTGTCGTCTGACACACACAGTTAAGCAGGTAGAAAGCAGCTTATTTTTAACCTTGAGTAGATGCTTTTTAGACACAAATAACCCAACTTTGTATTCAGTTATGAGTGAAGGGAAGCGAATTTAAGGTCTTTTCAGAAATGCTAATGAAAGCCTATCCTCAGAAGTCCAGTGAAAATCCCATACATAGTTTAGTGGACTTTATGGCTTTCATTACTTGTGGAAGTACAGGATTGCCTTCTGCTGAACATTTTTTTAGAACATATCAGTGTTTCCCTTACATTAATCTTAGTCCAGGAGAGCTTAGCTCATCTTCCCACAATGTTGCCCAGAGTCACCTGTGGCATTAAAGGGCAATAGTTGATTACTAGTCATGGCTAGAAGACAAGGCTGGAAGACCCTAGAGGTGTAATGGTTTTTTACAAAAAAGAATATTAACTGGTTTTACTTGTAACCTCGACTGCCCCGAGTTAATGAGGTAGAATATTGTCTCAGCACTGGACCTGGTAAGCATCTGAAATACATTAAAATCCGGAGAGAATTTTATCAATTTCCATGTAACAGACTGTAGCGGGGGTGGTGGTGGGGGTGGTGATAGAATCATGAAACCAGATCCCATACCCCAAGCTTTTTGTGCTGTGGCACATCAATTTGTCATTCCAGAAATCAGTACCACCCCAAATGTAGTGCTGTGATAGTGTCCAGAAGTAGCAAGCTCCCTGCCAAGTAGATGATGGATACTTTTCTGTTCAGCAATGTTACTGAGGGTTTTCCTGGCCTTGGACAATTTTAAGAGTCATTGTGTGAATTTCCCTCCATAACAGAAGTTTCTACACAGTAAAATTAATTTTTTATAAATCACTTTATTGGGAGCTTTATAGGTATAATCATCCATAATTCAGTTAGATCAAGCATAATTGTACAATAACTGCCACCATTAGTTTCAAAACATTTTCTTCTTGAACTCTTAGATATCACTTCCACTTTATCCCCCCTCTGATCCCAGGAACTCATATTATCAGTATTAGTAATTTTTGTCATATACCATCCAATGTATCCACTTGAAGTTCTGTTGTTCATTTCCTTAAGTGGGGTTATGTAGTCATCATTGTTATCAACTCCTCTCTTCAAGTACCCTCGAAATCGTTACTCCTGTTACTGTTTCTAAAGGGTTATCTGTTCGGCTTTCATGCTTCCAACAAATGAACATACACAGCTCTAACAAAATTCATGAGGTAGAGCAAACACCGTAATAGGGGAGGAAATATTAAAGAACTAGAGGATACTTAAGTGTTTCATCATGATTCTTAGATATGTGGCCCTTCTGTGAGGGACTGTCCAATTGTCTTACAAATAGGTTTTGGGTCTTCTCTTTGTCCATGCTCCTTTGTGACAATTTGCTTGATTTTGAACTGGTGACAGCTACCCCCATCAACACCTCATGATCAGACAAGCTGGTGTGCTAGGGTTTGTTCCTGCCTAGCTGTATGGCCGCTTGTTTAACTCCAAGACTTTCAGACCCTACACTGTCTATAAACTCACAGAGTAACCATGAATCAGCATGGACTCATGGCAAAGAGTTTGTTTGCTATTGGATTATAAAATCTCAGGGTTCTAATATCCATTACAATGGTTATACAACTCACAGACAAAATTCTTGAAGGGCTTATTAAGGAAGTTAACCAATTGTAATGTCAGTGATAAATGCTCAAGTTTAAGTTATCAGGACACACTACAAAGTTCTTTCAGAGCTACTAACAAGTGCCCAAAGGGCATAGCACTCCACTGTAAGCCACCCAAAAGCATTCAGCTCAGGTTGTGTGGGTCAGCAGGCTCCACAGCCTGAGTCCACGGTCCAGAAGCACCCCACTCCAAGAAGTCAGCCCCGAGACACTGAGCACCATGTGAGAGTCAGCATGCCCAAATATCCTAACCAAGTCACCATAGCACCCCACTCCACAAGCCAGTCTTTACCTGCACAAAAGCCCTCAGCTTTACTTGCTCCCTGGGCTGGGAAACCCATCACTCTTTAATGCTCAGGATCCTGGTCCTGCGCCTCTGAGGCTGTAGCTGACCTCTACGGTCCGGGCGGTTAACTGCACATGGATCTAGGGCCCACAGGACATGCTCCACTGTAAGGAAACCCACCCTACCCCCTTCTCAGAGGGCTCATCTTATACACAGCAGTATGGCACTCCAGGGAATCCGGTTTGCAGTACTCACAGGTGAACCCTATCCCTGCCTTCTCCCACCTTACCAGGCACAAGCAGAGAAAGGTCCTTTGGAGGGAGTTAGAGAATTTGACTCGAGCCACATTAAATAATTCACTGCCCTTTGTAATAATTGTACGCACAGTTCCTCATGCAGTTTGAGAATGGTATGGGTAGAAAGCAGTCTTCAGAGCTGTGTATCAATAAAAACTTACGCAATGCTGCCAAGTCCCACCAGGGGGGTCATGTGGCTGACCATGTGGTCAGAGGCCTTGAGAGGTACTTACGTAAATTGCAGGGAACCCTAGTGGCGCAGTGGGTTTGGCATTGGGCTGCTACAGCGAAGTCCCCGATTCTCTACAAGGGCAGCGTGAGGCTGGCTGTGCTCATAGAGGGTGTTCATATTAATTCTGTGTGTGTTTGTGTGTGTGGCATCACCCCCCTGGTGGAAGTAGGAAGCCCAGTCTTGCTCCCGGAGAACTGTTGCTGGATTTGAACTGTCAACCCTGTGGGCCACAGTTGCGCAAACTACCACTAAGCCACCAGGGCTCAGCCCTCATCTTTATTCTTAAAGTCACGCGTGTTAGCATGCTACAGGCGACCGTCTTCTCTCATTCTGCTCTTGATGTTCATGCTTCCCTTGACATTGCCAACAACATGATCATTGACAGAGAAAATGGGAGCTCCTTCAAGCCATATGACATGGTGTATGTGTTCTTAAATCAGAAGTCAAAATAAACTATGTGCCTCTATTCCTTTATCTTCAAAATGGTGATGATAATTGTGCCCATTCTATGGGTAGTTGAAGGTGTTAAATGAGACAATGAAGTGCAGGGCACTTCCAACAGATGGAAACTTATGGTGTGGGATACGGAAAGGTTTTTTCCATATTATATGACACATGGCCGATGTCTTATACACTTAGAGATCAGCTGCTTAAAGGTTATCAGTCATCTAGAGTAATCAGACTTTATAATCTGTTCCATCCTAAGTAGGTCCCCCTCCCTGGTGATAGAGATAGTGGATTGTTTCCCTGACGGAGAACCCAGAGACAAAATCATGTCAACTCAAAGTAGACCAAGATTAGGCTGCCATCTTGAATGTGTCTCAGGCTACCCTTAGTGCTTCCCCTTCCTATTACAAGTACACCCCTACCTCATCTCCTTCCTCTTGCATGTATGCCTATTCTACAGCCCCTTCTTGTTATGAATGTGGTTGCTTGTAATCATGGGGCCTTGCATGTCTCCTAAAGGTGTATTAGCTGGGAATGGAAATATACTCTCTCTCCTGTCTTCTCCCACCTCCATTTACATAAGTACCTTATTCTCTCTCCTATCTTCTATGGCTTTACTATAATCTTTATGTATTATTTCCATACAATTGTGCCTACAGACCCTCCAGTTGTTTCCTCTGACATCACAGAATATTTGTTCATGATCTTGTGAGTGTGTAATACCTTGGTTCTTGGTTTCGCACAAGATTTCACACCACAGCCCGTTTGTATACCAAGTGGGTTTTTATGAAGGATGGGAGAAGTTTCAGGTTTTACAGTCTCAAAAGGGTACACACTTGTGATAGTTAAGGTTTATTGTGTAAACTTGGCTGATAAACACATGTAAAATTAATTGAAGGGCGGAGAGATAAATGGTTTGATGAGACTTGCCTTTCTTGTTCTCTGGTCTCTTGCTCTCTGATGGACAGACAAGTGTGCCTTAGCTAGTTCCTTGCTTCAGCTGGCAAGGCTCACTTCCTGTGGGACATCTCTGAGGAGAAGCCACATGGACCTATCCTGATGTAGCCCTGGGTGCTGAAGCAGCTGTGTGGAGACCCCTGCCAGCATGGAGATGCTTACACGTTCACTGATGCAGCTTTCCTCCTGCAGTTGGCATCATTGTGTGTGCTTTGTGAGTTTGAGGAGGACTTTGTAGATCAGTATCAGACATAGGGGCTAATGTAGAACTTATGGGCTTGGACTGGACTGGGTTGGGATGCTTTCTGAATGTACACTTATCTTTCATATAAAACTCTCTCTTATATACATATGAGTTTCTGGATTTGTCTCTCTAGTCAACCCAGACTAACACAATGCTATTTGCTGGGGCTCACAACTGGGATCAGATGGGCTGTGGACGGCATGAGTGCGCATGAGAGGGCGTTGGGGGAGAAAGGTACAGGAAGAAGCCCAGGCAGACCTATCACTGACCAGGTAAAAGACAGCGTTCCTTCTTCAGCCAGGCTATTTCAAAGCTCTGGCTGGGGAGGTGTGGTTGACCCCATTGGCTGGGTTAAGCCCACCTGGGTGATATCATGGGCCTGGGTCTACTTTGAAGTGCCCAGGTGTTCCTCCCACCTGACTGCGGGCTTGAAATGGAGCATGCTCAGTTAAGGGGTCCTCATAGGTGTTTAATGCTCCCCTGATTTCTTTCTCAACCTCCTCTAGGGAGCCTTCGCAGGCATGGGAGGAACAGCCCCCTGCCCCTGTCTCTAACAACCTAACAATCTCCTTTCAAAAAGTGGTCTCAATATAGGTAACTGGTCCTACTATTTGATGACCATAAGAGAGATTAGCACTAACTAACTTATGTTAAACTCAAAATTATCGGTATTAGTTTCCTCTATTGACAGATGAATGACTGCGATCTTGGTGGCTTAAACCAAGATTGATTCTTGCACAAAATCGAGGTGTGGTCGGGGCCGCCCTCACTCTGAGGCTCTCGGGCGGGGAGGATGCGCTCCTCACCTCGCCTGTGGCTGCAGCATGGGTTCTTGGTATCTGTGCTCACACTGCCTTCTCCTTTTCCTTTCTGGTGAAATAGTTTCTTATAAAGACACATGTGGTTATATTCAGAGTCCTGTGGGGAGTTCAGAATAATCTCCCAATTTCAAAGTCCTTAACCTGGGGGTGAGGGTGGGGAATTGAAATTTAGTCAATGAATATGGACCTTCTAACCATAGCTCTTTGTGTGATATAGTATAAATCTGGACTCTGTCTAAAGCTGTAATCCCATTTTGGTGGGAGGATTTTGCTATACTAATGGCAGAAGTAAGTCTTGGCTTTAGTGGAGGGTATGACCCAAGTCATACCCTTTGTTTCCTTGAGGTTTGCTGAAAGACAAAAGCTACACCTCCCTCAGAGGCACGCGCTGAGTGTAAGAGGCATCTCAGACACATCCCAGGACCATTGGAAGAGGGGCCCACAGCAGAGGCCAAGACCAGAGGCCCAGAGCCTGAGGCATAGAGCAAAAGAGTCAGGCCAAGAGCATGTGGCGGCACGGAACCCCTGAGACAGGAAAGGAACGGAATTGAGCACTGTGGGACTGGGAGGCCTAGTAGCAGGTAGGTGGGATCTGATCTAGGGAGGCAGAAGTCAAGGGACCCTGTGGCTGAGAGGCTGAGCACCAGAGAGAGGCTTGACTACTGGCTGAAGAAAGCTATTGTTGACTTTACTCTTACTGTTTACTGATCCTGGCTTGCAGGAACCTGTTGACTTGCCTAACTGTCAGCATTGTCTGTGGGTTGTGTGTTGCTCTTGTGATGAATTCTCCAACCTAGTATAGACGTGGAGAGGAAGGGAAAGAGAGTTGGTATCAGAGAAGGTGAAGGGTGGAGCAGGGACTGTCTGGCCCCTGCAGGCAGCAAGAGGAGGTCAGCTCGGGGCCCTTCCACACCGCATTTCACATCCCTATGTGACAGTAGTCATGCATTCCAGGGACTGGAGTATAAGCGTATTTGGAGGGCCATTATTAAGATCATGATATCATTGTTGATAGATGTGTTCCACAGTGTAACTGATTCCTACATCAGATCCCCACAGAGTCGCGATTCTCAACCTGTGGATCCCCTTAGGAGGTTGAGTGACCCTTTCTCGGGGGTTGCCCAATTCATAACAGTAGCAAATTGCAGTTATGAAGTAGCAATGAAAAAAAATTTATGGTGGTGGTGGGGGGTCACCACAGCATGCGGAACTGTGGGAAAGGGTCTCAGCTTGAGGCAGGTTGGGAACCACTGCCATGGAGTAAAGCATCTTATCATGTCTCTGAAATTCCCAGAAAGAATTTGCCTAAATTCTAAAATACAGGTTGGTAGACTGTATTGCAGAATTTAAAGTGGTTTTAAAGTATTTTTTTTAACAACGGCTTTTAAGCAGGTCTCCATTTTATTTCTAACTTGATCTTCATAAACATCAGAGCAGATCTACACCCAAGAAAGCCGGAGTAGAACAATCAATTATTCTGACACGTTGTGGAATCTTGGGCAGGTTTCCTCATGTCTCTGGTGAGTTATAGTCAATGACGGTGGCTCTTCTGGCCATAATTCCTTAGGGGACATGTTTGAGTTCTGGCTGTTTGATGCCTGCCTGTGACTAGACTTGTCTTTTGGAAGGCATTCTCCTCTAATGGATCAGAATCAGGTGGGATTCAGACCTGACTTTCGTAGAGGCTGGGAACCACGCACACCCTTAGTTTCCTTGATGATATCTTCACAGCCCTACCTGACTGCGTGCTGGGCAGGAAGGCTTGCTCTCCTTGGGCCACACTGGTGCCACCACACAGGGCTGTAGGCAACGCCTCGCCTGGAAAGGCAGGCCTCTCTTGTTGACTGAGAGTTGTTCAAAGCAAGAAGGCTCGCTGAGTCTTTAGGGCTCCTGACTCAGGTTCTCGAACTGAGCTGACGTCTACCTGATCTTAGATCTTGGACTCCACGGCACTCTCTCCCACTTGAGACACTCCTGGAAGCATCCCAGGCTTCAGCGGCATGTCGCAGGACTCAGGTGAGTGGCCGGGTACCATTGAGTCAAAGCTGACCCATCGTGACTCTATGCACAACAGAAGGGCACGGCCCAGTCCCGAGCCATTCTCCTAATTGTTCTTCTGCCGGAGCCCATTGGTGCAGCCCTTGGGTCAGTCCATCAGCTGGAGGCCTTCCTCTCATTCTCTGTCCCTTTACTTTACCCCGCAGGATGTCCTGCAGGGACTGGTCTCTTCTGACATATGTCCAAAGTCTCCCCAATATTGCCTCTGAGAAGCACTCTGGCTGTACTTCTTCCAAGACCAAGTAATCGTGGGGCTGAAACAGAGGAGCTGAATAGCGTCTTGGAAGAGTTGAACGTCATTCATCTTCATCTCCTTGGCACATTATTGTCACATCAGTTTTCTCTGTAATGAAGGTGCAGAGTTGGATTCCCAGGGACTATGAGACCCTCCGAGCAAAGTGATAACTTGTCAGCTCCTGGCTCAGGGCAGAGCAGGAGGAAAGCCCAGGACCTTGACTCCTGGTCTAATAATGGTCCTCCCCTTTGCCAACCACATTCCAGAATCAGATCGTCCTGTAGACATGAGGTAAAGACCCACTGAGTTACTACGTCACACGCAATCTAGGTGGTCAGAACGTTTATTTGTAGGTTGGTTAGGATGTTGAGAACCCAGCAAAAGGCAGTGAAGTATTCATAATCAGGGCTTGCAACAGTAAGGAGTGGAGAGGCATTGTCATTCTCTTCGCTGCTAAGAGGCGAATGGGATGCAGAGGGCTGCTTGACTGCATGGCGCTGCACTCTCCAGTAGATGGCGTGGCCACTGCTGAGGAAACCACAGGAATAGATGCTCTTTTCAAGCTCCAGTACCCTACTAGTGTCACACATGGACTGAGCATAACTGGAGCCAGAACAAAGGTGTTCATATGGGCTAACCTTCTGGACCACAGAGCAGGCAGGGAAATAAGAGGGACTCTAGAGGGAAAGGGAAAGATACCTGGGCCGAGGTGGAAGATTTGGGTGAAAGGTGAGCCTTATGTAAGTTAATTAGTGAGAAAAATAAAACAGGACTAGACCTCATACTATACTGTGGTAGTTACAGAATCTGGTGTCAAATTGAGGATTAAGAGTGTAGAGGTGAAGTCTAGCCTCTCAATCACTTCATAGCCAATAAGGCCTCTGTGGGGGCAGGGCCTTCTCATATGGATTCTGGGAACTCCCGTATTTCCTCCTTGAAGGTGAGAGACACACTTTCTGCTCTCTCCCTGTGAGACCTTCCTGTGGCGAGGCTGCCGGCGCTGAGACGCTTACAACACCACTGGATCCGCAGGACTTCCCACCCACTGGCCTGTGATCTTCCTGATCTGGTGTCATTGCATGTGTTTCATGAGTCTCAAGAGGACTTCGCAGATTGGTGTCAGACATATGGGCTAATATCAGGCTTATGGACTTGATCTGGACTGGGCTGGATGGTTTTCTCAATACTCAATTGCTTTTTTATATAAAGCTTTTTCTTATACACATATGCATGTCTATGGATTTGTTTCTCTGATCTGCCCAAATTGACACATATATAGTATATATAATATATAATTGAATATTATATATTGGCTCGAAGAATTCTGTTGGAATTCAGCCAGGAGGCCATTGAAAAAGCTAGAACTTCTACTAGCTCACAAAGAATGAGGGTGTGGGGGGTTGACTGTGCATGGGGAACATCACAGAGCGAATACATACAGTGATAGGAGGGGATTAGAACAGCGGCTTGTGTGGCCCAAGTACATGAAGATAAATAACTAAAAGGTACAGGGAGGGAAGGGAAGTATGGGGAGCTGGTACTGGGGGCCTAAGTGGAGGGAGGATGTCTTGAGAGTGATGATGGCAACAAGTGTGCAAATGTGGCCTGCCCACAATTGATGTATGTATGGACCATGATGGGAGTTGTATGAGCCCTCAGTAAAATGATCTATTTTAAGAAAAGGGAGGTGGGGAAAACGGAGCTTATACCAAGGGCTCAAGTAAAAAATATTTGGAAATGAAGATGGCAACATGTGTACAAATATGCCTGATACAAATGATGTATTGAGTGTTATAAGAGCTTTAAGAGCCCCCAATAAAATCATTGGGGGAGAAAAGGTACTAAAAAGTGATGGGCCATGGCAGCCCTGGGAGTTAGTCATTGCGTTACTAACCTTAAGATTAGTAGTTCAAAGCCACTCGCAGCTCCGAGGGCGAAAAGCAAAGCTGTTTGATTCTGTAAAGTCTTGGAAAAATCTATGGAGCAATTCTAATCTGCCTGATAGACGCCATACGCCATATGTCGGAACCTACGGGATGCCGATGAGCCGTGAGGGTACGGTGCTTGGAAAGGTCATTGATTTTCTATTTATTTCCCGCTGCAATGCGTGATGATCGGCTCTAGGTGGCACTAAGGTGCCGTGACTGCCGCCCACGAGTTGCTCTGATGCTGGCCAGGTTTCAGCGAGCTCCCAGGCTGAAGTGGACTTGGAACAAAGGCCTTGATGATCCACTTCGGAAAATGGAGCAGGCTACTGAGCACAGCAGCTCTGGGGGTGGCGCCGGTCTGCACATGACTTCTTGCCCTGTGTGCCAGGTTCCTCGCAGTTCAGGGCTAGTCTGCTGCAGCGAACAACAACCCTACGTGTTGCAAAACGAGTAACTGGGCTTCCGCCTCTTAAAAACCAAGTGCGTACATGGAATAATAACAAGAATGGTCATTGCGGTGCAAGTGCAAGGAAGTGATTCCGGTGGCTGCGTCTGTCTTCTTTGGCATCTTCATGGAGAGGAGCTAGAAGGTCGATTCTACGCGGGCGCTTGGTTTTACCAAGTACATAAATAAGTTACATGGCTCCCAAGAAGTTGTAATGGTCTCAAACCACTGCCGACCAGGCGATGGTGACGCACAGCCATCCCAGGGGACCGAGGAGAAGGACTCCTGAGGGTTTCGGGACTGTCATCTGCACTCAAGCAGGCGGCCTCCCCTTTCTCTGAGAGGCGGCTTGGGGCGTGTGGGCGAGGGGCGGGGATATCACCCAGCGCACCTTGTCGTTAACAGCCCGTGTGTGACCCACCACATGGAAGTCATGTGGGTGGGTGGGTGTGACCCACCGCGAGAGGAGCCAGAGCTGGCGGATGGGGAGCGAGTCATGTAATTAAAGCCTCCGCCTCTTTCAATTAAGGCCCCACCCTGGGAGATTAATAAGGAAATGTTGTAGAAAAAGTTTTCAGCAAGATGTTCGCCGATTCTTGGGGTAAAACTGGGTATACGTATGTCTGGGTCACAACTTGCCGCTTTTAGTTGAACTCGCTATTGGTTAGTGGATCAGTGCTAGCCTTAGATAACCGGGGGGTGGGGGTGGGGGGAAGGGTCTGCGGATCCACCAGCAGTGGGGTGAGCCTGAGACACCTCCGTGGTCGCCCGGAAAGTCCCATAGCTCAGAAACTCCCCAGTCACAGGCAAGCCAGCAGGAGGGACCATTTGTCCCCAAAGCCCTTGCCAGCTCTTGCTATTCATCCAGCCGTGGACAAATGCAGGGCAAGGCTGAACGACCAAGGGGGTGAGAGCCCAGCGGAGGACTGAGAGTGCCCACGACGGAGATGGCCAGAGGGCAGGACCACAGCGCAGCTGCCACAGGGCTACTGGGTGCGGGCTCGCAGACTGGTATGCATTTCGAGCAACGTGACATGTTGAGCCTTTATTTAGCAGAGCAGGGAGGGACGCATGTGGCCCGCCCAAAGCTGTGTATGCATCTCATAAAGGAAAGTTGTGCATTCACTGGCTCTGATTAAAAAGTAAACTTGGGCTGAGCCCGGGTGGCCTAGTGGTTGTGTGCAGGATTGCAGCCCACAGGGCTGACAGTTCAAATCCAGCAGGAGCTCTCCAGGAGCAAGGCAGGCCTTCCTACTCCCACCAGGGCAGTGATGCCACTCACACACACACAAAGTAAACTTGTTTTTTTGTTGTTGTTGTTGTAGTGGTTGTGTGCAGGACTGCAGCCCACAGGGTTGACAGATCAAATCCAGCAGGAGCTCTCCAGGAGCAAGGCAGGCCTTCCTACTCCCACCAGGGCAGTGATGCCGCCCCCCCCCCCCCACACCCACACACAGACACAAAGTAGACTTGTTTTTTTTGTTGTTGTTGTTTGTTTTGTTTGGGGGCTTTTAGGGGGCATAACTGCCCTCTGGTGGTTGTGGGAGCTACCCATTACTGCTCCTGAGAGCTGCCGCTGGATTTGAACCACCAAGCCCGCGGCCGCAGTCCTGTACTCAACTACTTAAGCCATCGGGGCTCAGCCCTAAAAAGTAAACTTAACATCACATTTTTCCCACATATTTTCATGAGTAGTTTACTTAAAAACAATAGGAGTTACTTGCATGGTTATTGCCTTCACATTCTCTCTGAAAATACCTTTTAAATGATTTTTTTTCTTTTAAATGATCTTCCCCCCAATTTTGTGTTGGAAAAATCTTGTGTGATTTTTTAAAACTTTTTTTGTTTGTTTGTTTTTGTGGCATCACTGCCCTGGTGGTAATAGGAAACCCAGTCTTGCTCCTGGAGAGCTGCTGCTGGATTTGAACCATCAGCCCTGTGGACTGCAGTCCCACACACAACCACTACGCCACCAGGGCTGAGCTATGATTCGTTTTTTTTTAATCTTTTCAATTGCAGTTGGTACCCTTGAGGCAATTACTTTATTTAGTGAATCTTGAAGCAGGCCTCTTCCTGAAACACATCAGTAGTAAAGGACGGAGTGTGTTTGCTGTCCATGTGCAAAGCGTTAGCTGACTCCTGAAAGAGACAGCTGCCAGTTAGCTGCGTTCACAGTCTGTCTCAGAGCCTGAGTTTGCAGGTGTAGACGACAAACTCTCCGGAGCCAAAGACTGATGGTGCCCATGCTGGGTACTCTCATCATGTCCACCAGACAGCGCTGCACCATCGCTGGCGGGGAAGGATGTGACACCCATCCTCTTGCCCACTACACCCCATCCCTACCTTGCCCCATGCAAAACTTGCTGTCCAAGTTGAGCTGTGGCTCTTAACATTTTCAAGGGTCTGGATTCGCTGTGGAGCACAATTTCACCTTGCAATATGCAGGCTTACAGGAGTCAGAATCAACTCCATGGCCACCAACACCAGCTGGGATATCTGTCTCTTCAAAACCACCACACCCAGCAGCCCAACGTGTAATCTCTCTCTCTCTCTCTCTCTCTCTCTCTCTCTCTCTCTCTCTCTCTCTCTCATACACACACACACACACACACACACACACAAACACACACCACTGCCATTGAGTCAGTTGCAACTCAGTGACCAAGAGAGTCAGACTATACCTACCCCTGTGTGCTTTTGAGACTGGAGCCCTTTAGGTAGTAGAAAACCTTGTCTCTCTCTAAAGGAGTGGCTGGTGACTTCAAACTGCTGACCTTGGAGGTCAACAGACCAATGTGTTACCTATTCACTCACTGCCATCAAGTCAATTCCGACTCATGACAGCCACCCTGTGGGACAGGGTAGGACGGCCCTGTGAGTTTCTGACACTGTATTTCTTAACTAGAGTGGAATGCCTCATCTGTCTCCTGCAGAGCAGCTGGTAGTTCCTAACTACGGAGCTCGTGGTTGGCACTCAGGACATGACCACTCTGCCACCAGAATTTCTCTGTTGCCAAGAGAGGGCTTTATAATGTTTGTGCAAAAACTCCATTATACTCTCATTCAAGATTTCCAAGAACTCTTTGAAATCTGTGTGTGTGTGTGTGTGTGTATGTGTGTGTGTGTGTACAATGAGAGAGGGACAAGAAAATGGGAAGAGAGAGGAGGGAGAAAGGAAGATTAAGGGAAGTCTAAGTCCCACCACCACCCATTCCAGGCCACGCCAGCTCCAGGCCTTGGGCTGTGTGGTTAATAACTTTTCTATAAACCTATCTTTGAGCTCCAAGCAGCGGGCATACAGAGACTTTGGACCTGCATTTGGTTACATCAGACAGTAAACTGACTTTGAACTGTTTGTTAGTTATGGATTTTTCACCAAGAGATAATGCCAACAGTTCTTCTGCCTACCACTCCCCCTCCCCTGCCCCTGCGGGGCCCCCTCCACGTCCATGGGGTTTCTATTGGTGGAAACTTTCTACCTTAAGGATTGCCTCTCTTCATAAATGTCGGTTAAATTTCCATGTTCTCTGCTCACTTCACAAAATAGCCTGCATTTCGCTATCCACAGTGAGTGCCACGGCCTTCATTTAATAGCCATCAAATGATGAGGGGGAAACTATGGTTGTCTTTGGCAGGGTTCCCCTGCCTATCCTAGATGGTGCTTGGTCTTGCCCCAGGAACAGCTACTCCACGCTACCTGCAGCTCAGAGTCTTGACTGATTCTGGCCCTGGACTCTGCACGGCACCTTTTCCTGGCCCCGCTGAAGCCCCAGAGGATGGGGTGTCAGGATGGGAGTTCTAGGTAGAATGTGACAGGTCGCCCCTTTGCCATTCTGAGAGGCATCTAAGCAGATAAACTTGAACTTCCTGAAGTTGGTCACCAGCAGCCTTGTTTTTCAGCTCTTCCTTGAATCAGGATTCACAGAAGGGCCAGGCCAAGAGACAAATCTGGGTGACAGACACTGTCTTATTGTTCCCTTTGACCAGGAAGGAAGGCTCTGCTTCCTGCCACGCCCTGCTGCTTCCCAGAGGAGGCCTTCTCCCTGCAAGGCTCCTGCAGCCCATACACCTGGGTTCCTTGTGGCAGGTGTGCAGGCACGTGGCCACCAGGTTAGGAGATAACTGGGAACCAGGACCAAGCTGAGCCTACCAGCTCCTATCTCACCCTTCTACGTAACTTAGCAAGTGGCCTCAAACTTTTTGGAAAAGACATTGAAAATTTTAATATTTATACAATGCAAATGAGAAGAAATATATATTTCTTTCTTTTTTTTTTGGCATCACTGCTCTCCGGTGGTGGGAGTAGGAGGCGCAGCCCCACTGCTGGAATTGAACCTCCGTCCCAGTGGGCCACAGTCCCGCGCACAACCACTACGCCACCAGGGCTCAGCCTATATTTCATATATATAAATATGACTAGTGTGATAGTCATGGCCCATGTTGTTAATAGGAAGTTGTAAAACATGACCTTCAAATAGGGGCACAAACCACAAGGTGAGCAGTTCAAAATCACCCGGCTTTCCTTTTGTTAATAGTTACTTTGTAAAGTTCCTCAGGGGCAGCTCTATCCTGTCTTATAGGGTTGCTACCAGTCGGCACCCGCTGATTGGCAGTAAGAAGGTGGAAGACAGAGATTTTGAGTTTTGGGGAGGAAGGGTGTCTTTTCATTAATGTCATAATGATAATTTCAGGTGAAATTTTAAGTGATAATGCTCACACCGTTGGTTTTTAGATGCTGAGGGGAATTGGGCCTCCACGATCCCTGCCTACTATGCAAACCACATTTAAGCTTTGTTCTAAGAGACTTATTGGACTTGGGGGATGGTTGATTGGATTTTATTCTTTGAATCTGTTATTTGACCTTTTTATTGGATATTTTTTCAGTTTTATTTCAAAAGTTCTATTTTGCGGTTAGGAGTTTCTATTTGATACTTTTCAAGTTGCCGGCCTCCCAGTGCTCCTGAATCCCATGCACGTGCTATGGCTAGACGTGGTTTCGACATGGTTTCTTAGCTTAGCTTCGAATGGCACTGGAGTGAAAAAGTACACAAGCCCTTAAGAAGAAAATCCCCCTGAAAGGGCCAGCAGAACAAGGTCCTGCTCTAGAACCTAAGTATAATGCTCAAAATTTCAACAATTTCTCCCCAGTCCCTATACATAATCCATGCTTTTTCACCTCTTGGGTTGGCCAAAATATTCCCACCAACCAGCCTGCTGCGATCCCCTTACAGAATGCTGCCCATTCCCAAATCCATGGGGACCCATCCATTTCCCCATTCCTTGCCCACCTGCAGTTGGAAAGGACTCTCTTCTGGCGCATGAATGCCCACAGCACCCGGCTCCTCTTCTGTTCCGGTCATGAACAGCGGGCCTGGATGCATACGTTGCAGTCCCCATAGCAAAATGAAAACGATTCACAAACTATTCATAATTTCAACATGGTAACAGGAAAACAATGTTAGACCAAGTACAGGGCCCATGTGTATGTGCAGCCTTGCTGGAACACCCAGGAAGCTGGCCTTGAAGATTAAATTTATAGACTGGACCCCTTCCTGGGGACCTGCTTGCTGCACTCCTCTTCCAAGCCCAGTGTCAGTGCACTCCTCAGCTTTGTGCTGCTGGGCCGCCCCACCCTCTGACCCTCGCCTTGTTGATTCCCTCGGATTGGCCAGGGCACAAGAAATGGGAAATCCGATTGGTTCTTTTGCCACAGAAGCACTGTCTCTCCTTCCCATCTCTCCTGTTGCCAAAAATTCCCAATGTACTTCTCTTGTTGCCATTGTTTTTCTGCATCACACAGATCCCTTGTGTATTTTCTACTCATTGTCTTTCTTCTCTCCAACTGAATGATGGCCACAGATATCACCTTATGCCTGGTATATTAAGGGCACAGCCTTCTTCAGTATTCCAACAATCTTCTTCTTTTTGTGTCTATCAAAATATTTGCCCTTACAACATTCTTTATATGTACAATTTAGTAGCATTAACTGTATTTATCAGACTCTAACAATGATGCTGTAATGATTAATAGTCCTTTTATTGATTAGTAAGGCCAGGCTCAAAAGGTTTTATAAAGCTAAGGTGACAAAGCTCAGGTGCCTTCTCTCATAGTCCCTCGGCTGTATTTTCTATAAAAGGTGAAGCTGTCTGTTCCTGTAGAGATTTACAGACTCAGAAGCCTTAGGCAGCAGTTTGGCTCAGTCTTACAATGTTACTATGAGTCAGAATGGGCCCAACAGGCAATGAAAATGAAATAAGAGAGTTAATATTATATGTTTTGTGGTACCTGTATGTGTCCCCAATGTCAGTGGATTATAGGGGTAGTCCATTCTCCTTTATTGTTGGCTTGTCCTGTACCAAGCTCTACGCTGAACATGTCATTAAGTCTTCACCACAGATCTATAGTCCACTGCGGAGGAGTCAACTCTGCCTCACGGTGTCTTATACGGTTCATAGTAGAACTGTGCTCCTTGGGATTTTGTCCAGGACCTCGATGGCATGAAGGTAGGTCACCAGGCTTGCTTTCCTGAGTTGCCATTGGGTGGATCTGAACAGCCTTCAGCAGGCGGGTGGCACAAACTCGTACCCAGAGCCTTTATTCCCCACATGGAACAGATGAGAAAACTGAAGCTCAGCTCTCTTGCGAGGTCTCAGAGATAGTGAACAGAGCTCCAGGGTTGGACTCCTCATCAAGCGAGGCCGCTCCCACAGCCCTGCCTAGCTCCTGGTGCCCCTCCCCACACCACGCACTCTTTTTGCCAGTACCATCCTCCCATTGCCTCGGCCTCCACCAGAATCTGAGGCCTGGAGGCTCAGCCTGTTGCTTAATTTGCCAAATCATTTGGCTACCAGTTGCACAATCCCAATGCAGAAAGGGACAATTTCCCACCTAACCTGCCCTAACCCTGATGTTGGCACCCTCTTGATTTTGAGTTGTCACCTTCTAGGATTTCAGCAAAACCACCAGAGGCAGACTGTCCCTAAGTGTTTTTAAGAGGGCAGATGCTGAGAAGCAGTCAAGAAATGCTAATAGCCGAGGGTTGCCGTGGTCTTCAGGAAAGAATCTAAGTCCTCATTGCATTATTTAGCCTCAGACGTTTTCCCTGTCTACATTCAAAAAGCCCAGTCAAGACCATCTGTTGAAAATGACCTGTTTGCTTGATAATCAATCCCTTTCACGGTCCAGATGAGTTGCTGGAAGCCAGGAGAAATCACCAGACTTGGAGTAAATACCAAATAGCCAACTTTCTTTTGTAGCAATTGTGAAATTGTCCTTCACTGGTGTACACACAGAGGTCCATACTCACAGAGCTCTCTGTAAAGGTAACTTGACTCATAATCACAACTTTTTCATCCTATAATTAGCCATTGGAACTATTCTGAGAGTTTGGACAAGATGGTGAGGTGGTCTGTAAAAATGGTGTGGCAGGGACAACATGCATTTTCAGACTTCATGAGGGAGAGAAAGAATCAGTAGCATCAGCTCAAGGCTGCTTCCTATGAAGCAAGGTTCATACATACCTCCTCTCCTCTCCAACTTTCTTCCAATTTGGACACTTAACTCTCCCCACACAGTATTATCTACTTCTCTGTTTGGTTCCATAATGAGTTGTAGTGGCTACAATGAACCCACAAACCAATGCTCATGATTTTGGAGTTAATTAGAAAAGGAATGGGTTACAGTTCAGAATCAGAAATTATTTGGAATACAATTCTTTAATAAAGATAGACTCTTCTCAATTGTGCCCACAGACACACTTCTCCCTGACTTTTGATTTATCAGGCCCTTGGCCCACGGTCCTTAGGTTATTTGGTTATTTTGTGAAGATCTAGCCTCTGTTCTGCTTTTCAAAGCTCTTTGACTCAGACCGTAAGTGTCCTGGGGACAACTCAAGCCATCCAAGAAATCTTCCTGCGCAAATGTGCTTTCCTCTCTTTGTGGGCCAGGAATACCATCTCTTGTCATCTACAAGTTCTGTTGCTTACCTGCTGCCACTGCTTCTTGTTGTTTCTCAATGTCTCTGGTGCTACAAGTCGCTTTCTGTCTCCTTCATCCAGGAGATTCCCAGGACAGGGACTCTGAACCCAAGGATGCACTCTGCTCCTATATTTTCTTTAGGCCCTTCTTTTCTATTTCTGAGATAGCACTCCCCCCTTTCTTTTCTCTTTCTCTTTTAAACTGGGGGCTCATGCAACTCTTACCATAATCCATCCATCCATCCATCATGGCAAGCACATTTGACCATTTCTTGCCATAATCATTCTCAAAACATTTGCTTTCCACTTGAGACCTTGGTACCAGCTCTGCATTTCCCCCCTCCCTCCTCCTTCATGATAATTTATAAATTATTATTATTTTATCATGTTTTACACTGTCCAATGTCTCCCTTCATCCACTTTTCTGTTGACCATCCCACAGGGAGGAGGCTATGTGTAGATCCTCGTCATCGGTTCCCCCTTTATACCCACCCTCCCAGTATTGCCACTCTCACCACTGGTCCTAAAGGGATCATCTGTACAAGAGTCCCTGTGTTTCCAGTTCCTATCTGTACCAGTATCCTCTGGTCTAGCCAGATTTGTAAGGTAGAATTGGGATTATGATAGTTGGGGGGTGGGGTGGCGTAAGCATTTAAGAACTAGAGGGAAGTTGTATGCTTCATTGTTGCTACACTTACTCCTCTACTCCCAGTGACCCTTCGGTAAGGGGACGTCCAGTTGCCAACAGATGGGTCTTGGGTTCCCTATCTGCACTCCCCTCATTCACAATGATTTGATTTTTTGTTCTTTGATGCCTGATACCGGATCCCTTCTACATCTCATGATCACACAGGCTGATGTGCTTGCTCCATGTGGATTTTGTTGCTTCTGAACTAGATGGCCGCTTATTTATCTTCAAACCTATAAGACTTCAGATGCATATATTTTGATAGCCAGGCACTATCAGCTTTCTTCACCACATTTGCTTATGCACCTGCTTTATTTTCAGCAATCGTGTCAGGAAGGTGAGCATCATGGAATGCCAGTTTAGCAGAACAAAGTATTCCTGCATCGAGGGAGTACATGAGTGGAGGACCAATGCCCATCTGCTACCTTAATACTAAACCTATATATGCACATGGATCTATTTCCCAGGGATGGCTCATTTTTAAGTCCTCTGCTCACAGTCATCTAGTAGATCCTGACTCATAACCAACTTCTAAGATGGGGGCTGACCTGCCTTTATGGGTTTCTGAGACAGTAAATCTTTGTGGGAGTAGAAAATTTATAATGGAGGGCAAAACTGACCATGGTTGTGAGATGTGCCTAAGAGTCCTGTGTAGCTCCCACAATCAAACCCAGCAGACATGCAGAATGCTGTGGGAGGGATTGGTGGTGTCAGGATAGGCAGAGAAGAATGGACAGTGGAGGCATGTCTGACCTTGTCTTGTGACAACTGACTTTGGGCTGGTATGGAGTTGGACCTTCTGTTTCCTTTGTGTAGCCAGACAAAATTCAGACATGCACCATCTCCTACTCCCAGGCCATTTTCTTAGTCCAGGAGAGCTTAGTATATCCCACCTGAATGTAGAGATCCTCTCAAGCAGAGATTTGACTCCCTGAACACTAAAGACAGAACACCAGATACGCTGTGAAATGACATCAAGGACATCATACAAGAAGAAAGAAAAGGATCACTAAAAAGACAGGGAGGAGAGAAAGAAAGAAAGAGATTAAAAGAGATACTGTAAAGAGATTCAGAAAGACTGGAATTAGCTCTTGAACATAGACAACCTGAAGTGAGTAGAAGAAATGAAGAAGTAAAGAAACCGAAGTTTTCAAAGGGCTGCTTAAGAAGATGAACTGTTTTATTGAAATGTGCAAAGACCTGCAGCTTTAAAACCAGAAGGAAGGATACATATGACATTTCTCAAACTGAAAGAACTGGAGAAAATGTTCAAACCTTGAGTTACTAACACTGAAGCATTTGATGTCCCCCCTTCTTTTTGCAAGACTTGGAAGAGTTAAAAGAAGTTGACAGGAATACACAGAATCACTTTATCAAAAAGAATGGGTCTGTAGTCCATGACTTCAGGAAGTAATATATGATCAAGGACCAAATGCAGTGAGGGAAGAATACAAGCTCCCTGTAGGTTCTGACTTAAGCTGCTTCTTCCCCTGGCTTTTGCTCACATGCACCGGTGGCAGGTTTGCTTTGCGGGAGGCTGGATTTCTGGCTCTTCTTTCATCTCTCACTGTGGGTCTTGATTTTCCACTTTTTCTATCTCTATTCTTTGCCTTCTATAACCACAACCAATCTTAGGGCCTCTGATGAAACCAATGACTGAGCAACTGGAATCCTAAGCTTGCTATGATTCTCTTTGTGCTGAGGCTAAGTCCAAACCAAGCCAAACTCACGGCAATCAAGTCAATTCTGACTCATGGTAACCCTCTAGGACCCTGTAGAACTGCCCTTGTGGGTTTTCAAGACTGCAAATCTTGATGGGAGTAGAAAGGCCCATCTTTCTCCAGCTGGTGCAACACATAGCCACTACGTCATCAGGGCCCTGCTCAGCTCTTACCGAGTGGCTATGATGACAGTGGAATCCCAATACCCTCATCAGTATGTGACATAAATGAATATCGATGCAAAATTCTGAGAAAATTTTGCATCAAAACTCAAACAAAACAATGGAATCTGACCCAGCGCATGTGATTCTTGTAAACAAAAGCATTCTGTGTTTTGGTCACTCGGCATTAGTTGGCATTATTTGTAAGCAATGTTTAAACCCTTTGTGGCTATGTTTCAAATGTCTTGCTATAATTTTCTTAGTTTTGTGGCTTTTTGTACTATTTTTAGATAAAAAACATGGGTCCTAAGAAAGTGGTTTTTTGAAATGAATCATCTTTTTGAAATGAATCATCATGATAAGGAGTTGGTTAACCATGTTATTGATATTGTGATGATAATTTAGGAAACCCTTTTAGAAAACAGTTTGGGAAATGCCAGCATAATACCACATTAGACAGCATTTTTTTGAGAAGGCCAACCAGGCCCTTGTGAAAAAAGGGATCCCCTTTCTAAATAATGACTCTCTCTCCATACCTCCTTCTCCACATCCGTGTCCACAGATCCACATTCTCATCCGTCTTTAGGTATGAACCATACTGTAGTTGTTATAAATGTTTTTGGTGTTGTGTTTCTTATTTAAATTATGTTATTTAACTCTGAACTTATTCATGTTGAGATTTCTGTGTAATGTTTTGTACAAAAAGGCAAGGTTGGGGGGAAACTTGGTGGTTGAGAACAGATTTATTCATTTTCACTTATTTCTTATGGGGAAAATGGATTTGGAACACGAGGGCATCGCATCTCCATGCTCCTTCTGGAACAGATTAGTATCTAGGTCCAGGGTTCTACTGCATTAAATTCTGTTTTGGAGTTCACCCTGATGGTGAGGTCTTCTGAGGTCTTCAAGGGCCCTGGAGCCTGTGTAAAGGAACCTTGGTGATGGCATGATTAAGTGCTTGGCTGCTAACTGAAAGTTGGCGGTTCAACCACCCTATGGGAAATGATGTGGCAGTCGGTGCCTGTAAAGATTATATTCCTGGAACCCCTCCAGGGGAAGTTCTACTCTGTCCTATAGGGTTACATAGTTGGAATTGATCTTATGGCAATGTGTATGGATTTTGGCCTTTTGGTGAGCAAATAGTGAAACACTAAACTGTAAAGGTTGCTGGTTTGAGACTCTTCAGAAGCATCTTGGAAGACAGCTATGAAGATCTGCTTTTGAAAAATCAAGTGGAGAAGACGCTACGGAAGAGTTCTACTCTACATCCATTGGGTAGCCATGGGTCAAGGTCAACATGATGCCAATTGGTTTGGGTTTCTTTTAGGTGCCCTTCTCAGCTGTCATCTTGTGGACTCCACCTAGGAAGGATTGCTCAGTGTCCTGCTGCCTTCTTGCATGTTTTTTTCCCCCTCTTCCAACCCTAAGACCTTTGGACCTGGCTTCTTCTAACAACTCCAATAGGCTTCTGATGCCCTCAACTCCCTATCTGGTATAATAATGTGGCCCCAAAGAGTATTATATCAATATAGCAATGGAGACCTCATAGAAAATATGCACAAATAAATGATGAAAGTAATAAAGAATGGAGTACAGACCCAAAGCCCATCTGTAGACATTTGGACGTTCCCTCACAGAAGGGTCACAAGGAAGAAATGAGGCAGCCAGGCTGAAGTATAGCACCAATGAAACATACAATATTCCTTTAGTTATTTAATGTTTCCCCACTCTCATACCACTGTCATGACCCCAGTTATACCTTCTGGTTGGACCAGAGCAGATAAGTGCTCCCAACACACAAAATTCAAGAAAGACGAACCCCTTAGAAGCAATAATGTAAGTAGCGATATCACGAGGGTATGGAGAGGTTGAGAAGGAAAAGGGGGACCCTACCATAATGATCAATGGTGCAGGGAGAGAGTGGACAGTGTGAAATATGAAAATAATAGTTTATAATTCATCAAGGGTTCACAAAGGTGGGTGGGGAAGGGAGGGGAAAATGAGGAGGTGATATCAAGGGCTCAAGAAGAAAGAAAATATTTGGGAAAAAATGTGCTTCATACATTTGATATATGGGTCATTATAAGAGCTGTAAGATCCTCCAATAAAATGATTTTTAAAAAAAACAATAAAGCAAATGACTGGTAACATGGAGCAATGCTTATCTCCTATATGGCATGCAAAGCTAGCACCCATTGGAGAAAGCAACTAGAAGCAGTGTGGAACCTAGCCCTACAGCGGAATGGGCCCTTCAGGGCACCGTGTGCAATTAAGGAAAATAAAGAAGACAGCAAAGATGGGTACAGGGGCTCATGTCCAAAGCTGGAATAAGAATAAGAGAGAGAGAGAGAGAGAGCACATTTATTTAAATAGTAGTGAGGTGTGCAACCTCCATTAGGCACATTCATGATAGATTAGGCAAAGTGTGAATCTGCTATATCCTGAGCTCTTTAGGAGAAATATCAAAGGAAGGGTATGGCAAGTGAGTAAACACTGGTGTTGGCACCATAAGAATGGTGAACACTTGGGGCTGGATTTTTAAAATTGTTTTCAGTTGGGTCTCCACCTGTGAAACACAGGAGGAGTGGATGCATTGTGATAATAACTGATACAGGGGGTTACAGAGAATGCAGGGGTGAGGAATGGGTGATACAGAGGGAAAGGGGATTTCAGGAGTAAGTAAAGAAGGCAGGAGGGGGGATGGAGCAATTGAACTAATTGTGGTTGCACAACTCATTATAAAGGTGATTTAACCAGAAGGGATAAAATTGCTCTAAAATTGATGCAGTAATAATTGTACAATTCTCCTTTATATGATTAAATGATTGGATTGAATTATATGTAAATTAAGTGTCAATAAAATGTAGGGAGAAACAAAAGAATACTAAACAAAAACAGCAGATATTCTCAGATATAAGCATCCTTTTAACAGTGTGTGTGAGAAGCCAGAGGGCTGGGGTAGACCACTTAGCATTTTATGGAAGGGATATGTAAAGAACCTGTTTCCTGCAGAAATAGGTGTATTGGGAGGTTATCCATCATTAGAGACCCATGGAGGTCTTCCTCTGACACCAGTGCTGGTTTCTTAGGCACTGCAGTCAGCAGAGTAGAGACTCACCCACACACACCTTCTTCTAGGTCCTCAGTTTCCCACAAAGTGGCTGGAGAAAGCAGACTGGATATCACTTAAGAATACATGCATTTGAAGGAGTTGAATATAAAAGTCTGAAATTTTGCTCTTGGTGTGGCTCTTGTGGTATGGTAGCTGTTTCCCTTTGGCACTAAGACAATCTCTTCCTTAGAACAGGCACTATCTCATGTCATAAAGAAATGGCAAGCCTTCTTTCCAAGGAAGCTGAACAAAATTCTAAATAAGGGATCATTTCATTTAATTTGCCCTTAAAGTTATTTAAATCTGTATGTATTTAGACAGATGGAGTAGTTAAGCTAACAATAAAAATAGTCATAAGATACATTTTAAAAGATTTCTGTTGATTTTAACACTTCTAAGCTCTCATAAAAGTCAGCATTCAGGCAGTAGCAGAGTAAAAGAGTAGACCAGCTGAGCTGATTTAACATATGGTTTAAATTACAAGGCTATTTGAGAATAGAAATTAAAACCTTGAAAAATCCAAATGATGGGAGTAAGTAATTCCACTTCTAAGATTCTACCCTGAAAAAATAGCTAGGCTCTCCAAGGTTTGTTTCTGAGTAAACTTTTGATATGAAAGTGATAAACGGACAGAAAACTATATGCCCAATCAGAGAATGGTTAATTGTAACTGAGAGGAATTACTGAAACTCAAATGAAGATTGAGCAGGATACAGGGCAAGAAGAAAGTAAAAGGAAATAGAGAAATGAGCTAGGAGGCAAAGAACATTTATAGAGGTCTTAATATAGGCATGTGCATATGTAACTATATTTATATATGATGATAGTGAAATAGAACTATTTGCATATATTTGCAGGTTTAGTATTAAGGTAGCAGATGGACATTGGGCCTCCACTCAAGTACTCCCTCAATATAAGAACATTTTGTTCTATTAAACTGGCATTCCATAATGCTCACCTTCCTGACACAATCGCTGACGACAAAGCTAGTGAATAAGCAAATGTGAAGAAAACTGATGGTGCCTGGCTATCAAAAGATAAAGCTTCTGGGGTGTTAAAGCCTTAAAACTAAACAAGTGGCCATCTAGCTCAGAAGCAACAAAGTCCACATGTAAAAAGCATACCAACCTGTGTGATCATGAAATGTTGAAGGGATCAGATGTCAGGCATCAAAGAACAAAAAAATCAAGTCATTGTGAATGAGGGTGAGTGTGGAGTGGAGACCCAAAGCCCACCTGTAAGCAACTGGACAGCCCCTTACAGAAAGGTTGTGGGAAAAAGAAGAGTCAGTTGGGGTGCAATGTAGCAATGATGAAACATACAACTTTCCTCTAGTTCTTAAATGCTTCCTCCGCCCCTCATGATGATCTCAATTCTACCTTACAAATTCCAGTAGAACAGAGGATGTACATTGGTACAGATAGGAACTGGAAACACAGGGATCCAGAAAAGATGAACTCTCCAGAATCATTGGTGATATTGGTGATACTGGGAGGGTGGACAAAACGTGGGGCAGAAAGGGACAACCAATTATAAGGATCTACATATAACCCCCTCCCTGGGGAACAGTCAACAGAAAAGTGGGTTAAGGGAGACATCAGTCAGTGTAAGAAATGGAAATATAATGATTTATAAATTATCGGGGGGAGGGAGGGAAAGGGAGGGGGGAAATGAAAATCTGATACCAAGGGCTCAAGTTTTGAGAATGATGAAGGCAATACGCATGCAAAGGTCCTTGATACAATGGACAAATGTATGGATTGTGATAAAAGTTGTATGGCCTCCAATAAAATCATTTAAAAAGAGAGAGAATAGTTAATAAATGAAATTTCAGAAACATGATGGCCATTTTAAAAAGCACATCTTTAAAGTCTGTTTGGTGCAGGAAACCCTCAAATTACAAAGTTGGCTGTGAAATAGAATACAAGATGGTATGTACAGTATGCTCTGAATTCTATTCAAAACTTTATGTGGCTAGAAAGAAGACACCACATAGTCACACTCTTGATCTCTGCTTTTCTCTGTTAATGAGTGCTGTGTGCCTGTCCATATGAGATAGGGCAGTCTGTGAGTATAAACAACTCCTTGCTATACACCATGTTTTTTTTGTGTTTTTTACAGCTTGTTTTTATAACAACAGGGAAACACATAATGGTTTAGAAATCATCCCCAACACAAGAGCCAAAGGTCAAGATACCACACTCTTGGCTTCTAAACTCAAAACGGTTGTTCCAAGTATGAGAATCAGAAAGGATTTATGATAAAACATATTCTTCTTTTCATCTTGCACCCTCATATTGGAAAGGCAAAATATAGCTCCCCCAGACTAGCAGCGGGGAGGGGGGACATTGAGCAGAGGCAATCCAAGCTCGCTTCCTGGGTCACTCTGAGAGAAGAACCCTTGAGTGATGAGGGAGGTGATGGCAGGAGGTGTCTCGGCAGATTGACTTGAGGACAGCTTCCTGGCCCCCACTCCCAACCCCCTTCTGGTGTGGTACATCAACTATCCTTTCCTATAATCAAAGAAAGGGGTGGGGCCCCTTAGCTGAGAGATGGCCTGTGATCCAGGAACAACCTCCCAGCTGGAATAAAGGACAATGAGAGGGACACCCTTAGTGAGATAGGTGAACACTGATTATGACAACAATTGTGAGAGTGTCTCAGGATCCAGCGGTGTTTCCTTCTGGTGTGCACAGGGTCCTTGTGAGTGGAAGTGACTCAATGGTGTCTAACAACAGTCAGGGGCTGCCAGGGACTTTCTCTTCATGGACTTGATAGACCCAAGCATGACAGTAGCTTACAGGTGGACATGCAAGTGGATAGTTTAGCTGGTAGGAAATGCCACTCCTGGTGCTTGCCACACAGGACCAAAGAGGGGTTCATTTTCCTCCCCTGACTGAGGAAACATTAGCCTAAGCTTCATCCTTCCACCTCAAAAGGGAGGAAAAGACATGGGGGAAATAATACTAAAGTGACTGAATTTCAACCAACATTTCTGGGAAATCAGGTTACCTGGAGATGATAAGATAAAGTTTTCAGGAAAGAGAGCTCAAGGGGAGAAACCCAATTGCATTATGGAAAGCACACTTTTATTTTACACATCTGAGTTTACAGTTTATGGACTATGCCCTTACTGTTGCTGGGCACCATTGAATCAGTTCTGACTCATAGTGACCAGAGGGAGACAGGAGGAAACCACCCAGTCCTGTGCCTTCCTCATAAGTGTTCTGATGTTAAAGAGCCCAATAATGCACCCCTGGGTCAATCCATCCATCGTGTGTGTGTGTGTGTGAGTCCATTTTCTTGAAGATCTTCCTCTTTGTCTCTATACTGTTACTTTACCAGGCATGAAGTCCTTCTTTAGGAACTGGTCTCTCCAGACATGTCCAAAGTATGTAGGATGAAGTTTCACTGCCCTTGCCTCTACGAATAATGCTGACTCTACTTCTTCCAGGACAGATTTGTGGGCTTTTTTGACAGTCCATGGTGCGTTCCATATTCTTCTGCAGTACCTTGACTCAAATACATCAATTCTTCTTCTGTTTTTCTTATTCAGTGTCCAAATAGCACACGAATATGAAGTGATTGAAAATAGTTCTCAAATAACGTCTTTGCTGTTAACAGTTAAAGATGTCTTGCACAGCAGGTTGGTCCAATGCGATGTATCTTCTGATCTCCTGGCTGCTGCTTTGATAGTGTTCCCATAGCGTTGATTATGCATACAAGCAAAGTTAGATATTTGAAAATTTTAATCTTTCTCCGTGTACCAGGTTATTACCTACTGGTCTAGATACGAAGACTTTGGTTTTCATTACACTGAGTTTCAATCCACACTGAAGGCTGCAATCCTTGATCTTCATCAGTAAGTGCTTCAAGTCCTCCCCACTTTCAGCCAAAAAGGTTATGTTATCTGCATATTGCAGGTTGTTAATAAGCCTTCCTCCACTCTTGATGCCACATTTTTCTTCACAGGATCCAGCTTCTCTGATGATTTGGTCAGCATACAGATTCATGAAGTATAGTGGGATGCACACTTTTCCTGATTTTAAACCACACAGCGCGCCCTTGTTTTGTTCTCTGGTTCCATGTACAGGTTCCACATGAACACAATGGAGTGTGCTGGGATTTTCATTCTTCATAAGGCTATGTAGTTTATTATGGTTCCCACAATCAAATGTCTTAGCATAGTCAGTAAGACACAAGTACACATCTTTGTGGTATTCTCTGCTTTTAGCCAAGATCCATCTGATATCACCAATCATGTCCCTTGTTCCATACTCTTTGATGAATCTTGCCTGAACCTCTGGCAGCTCCCTGCTAATATAGTGCTGCAACCATTGTTGAATGATCTTCGGCAAAATTTCACTTGCATGAATAGCAATGATATTGTTCTATAATTTGAGAATTCTGAAGAGTCAAATTTCTATGGAATGGATGCAAATATGGGTTTCTTCCAGTCAGTTGGCCAATAGCTATATTCTGAATTTTCAGGCATAGACAAGTGAATATTTCATTGGCTTGTTGAAACATTTCAATTGTTCTGCCATCACTTCCTGGAGTCTTCACTGATGCTTTTAGTGCAGCTTGAACTTCTTATACTATATATGTGTGTATTTATATACAATTATATTATACGTATAATACATACCTATATTGCACACACACATTACAGACACATATACATGAGTATATATGCACACAAATAATGTCTGTATATATCTATTTCAACTTCAGTCTCAAATTTTCAGTTTCTCATAGTGTCCCTATGGGGCAGGGTAGAACTGCCCTGTGAGTTTATAAGGTTATAAAACTTTATGAGTGCGACTTTCAGCAATAACTATTTTTTTAATGTTATCTAAAAGAAAAGCATATCTCTGCAAAAAGTTGTTCATCAATCAGGCCCTGACAAGGAATGGGGTGGACAAAACTGATGGAAAGCTGCTGTCAGTTTTGAGGGTCATCTTGCTAGAAGATAAGAGTGAGTTTTGTGTCTCAAAGAACCAAGACCCTGACCCAGGACAGTGTCCTGGCCTCACTTTCTGAGCTTCTGTTATTGTGATTCTGTCCAAGTATGTGAGCAGCTGAGTGTAAATGTGGGAAGTTTTTTACAACCATCTATCTTTCCTCTAAACCTCTTCCTGAAACTCCCC
The DNA here is from genome assembly GCA_004026705.1 of Nesogale talazaci. Taxonomy (NCBI): domain Eukaryota; kingdom Metazoa; phylum Chordata; class Mammalia; order Afrosoricida; family Tenrecidae; genus Nesogale; species Nesogale talazaci. The sequence goes on along the minus strand of PVJH01010154.1, from coordinate 10,975 downwards.
CAACACACACACACACACACACACACACTATTAAGTTTCCCTGAGGTGGGCCCTAATTTTTTTTTGTTGTGGTTGGCTTTTATTAAAACCGCGGTTTGCTCTCTGAAGCAATATCAAACAACAGGCCAAATCCACCCACACACTATGTTGACCTCTAAATATTTGAAGAGTATGTTGATCTCCATTTTAGGGGTTCTTTGTTCCAGACTAGCTCAAAGGAGATCCTCATGTGACATTTTCCAGGTCTCTCTGCCCTGTCAACTCTCCTGGGTTTGTCAGAGACCACTTAAAAGGTAGCACCAATTGGAAAATGTTGAGAAAAGTGGCCCAACTTGAAGATTGTAATCAATGTCACTGACTTGCTACTGGTGGTGGTAGTTGGTAGTGTTTGTGTGTGTGTGTGTGTGTGTGTGTGTGCATTTTTGTGTCCTTCGTATCCAGCCTACAGTGTTGGACCAAACCCACAGCCTTGTCTAATGATGCTTGTTAATCAGGGGGTCCCTCTGCAGTACTGTGCCTTAGTTAGGGCCACCAGGCCAGAACTCCAATCACAGCTGTCATCCAGGAGACCCAGAGCAGTGACTAGCATACTGTCACCTGGAGGGCTGGATAGAGCAGCATGATGGAGTAGGACACCCCTCCCTGTCGGGCATGTCATAATCTTCCCTCGCACTGCCACAGGACCCTCTGCTCTTGCATTTGCCATGACAGCCACAAAAGCAAAACAAAGCAACAGCAATGACAAATGTTTCCTTCCTTTCTTCTTTTCTTAAAAGATCTTGCCATCTCCCATAAGCACTGTCTCCTCAGACTTGAGCATCTGTCTTTATACTACTTATAACAGCTTTGTTCTCCTGCTCAGGTCTCTCTTCAAGAACATAATCTAACACTAGTGGATTTTAGTGATAGGGTTTCCATCCAACAATAGACATGCTGAACACCCGTCAGTCCCCTCCACAGGCTTCATGGGGTGCTCAGCTCACAATGGAGGAATTCACTCAGTGAATGGCAGGCTGGGTTTGTCAGAGGCCACTTAAAGGGTAGTACAAAAAAAAAAAGGTAATACCAATTGGAAAATGTTGAGAAAAGTGGCCCAACTTGAAGATTGTGATCAATGTCACTGACTTGTTGCTGGTGGTGTCAGTGGTGGTATGTTGTGTGCATTAGGGTGCTGTGAGCTGTACTCTGCCTCCTCTGGCCAGTCCTCTCTTCTGCTGCTGTCCCCATATCCTAAGCAGACTTTGGAGTGTCTCCCCCACAGCAGCATTGACTTTGGCAGATTTCTCAGAGGCCAGTGATGTCCTAACCTGTTTGCTTTTCCATGACTGATGTTTGCAGGAATCTTCTTAGAATCCAAACAGATAACATCTCATGACCTTATGCAATTCTTCCGCAGACTCCAACAGATAAATACATCCACCACCACACCATCAGTCTACCTTCCCCAGCACTGAGGTTGGTCCAAAGGCTCCTGTAACTGCCCACTTGCCAGGGTCTCTGTGGGGTAGCCATGAAGTCCTTCATTCTGCTCCTGGGTCTTGCTCAGCTCTGGGGCTGCCACTCGGCGCCCCCTGGCACGATCCCAGCCTATAGGCAACTGAACTGTGATGACCCAGAAGTCGAGCAAGTCGCTCAGTTTGCAGTGGACTACATCAATGAGCAACTTCAAGAGGGATACAAGCATGCCATCAACCAAGTTGACAAAGCGAAGGTGTGGTCTCAAGTAAGTGAGCCCTACTCCCATGAACCCCCTCCCCCGAAACCTAAACCAAACTCACTGCTATCAAGGCCATTCCAATGCATGGCGACCTCGTGAGACACAGCAGAACTCCCCCTGTGGGTTCCTGAGACCATCACTCTTTAAGAGAGTAGAGGGAATTAACTCTTGAATTGCTGGTCTTATGGCGAGCAGTTCAACCCATCACCCACGATGCACCAGGGCTCTGCATAGAAAACCACAGAGAAAGTCAGTTTTTCCAGGATTGCTACCAGGGAAGGAGGGAGACAGGGGAGGCCTCTGCTCTGCCCTGCAGTCCTGGGTCTCAGGGCGGCGCTGGTGAGAGGGCATGAAGGGGAAGGGTAGAAGAAGAAAATGCTGTGAATGTTATTTTAGACATCACAGGTAGAACATGAGTCTTGCTAGAAAGTCTAGAACCTTGTATTTTCTGAGTGACCACTTCAGCAAATCAAGGAAGAAAGAGAATGAAGGAAACATTAGAAATGTGCCTCTTTTGGGCTAGGCTCCAGTGGCATAATGGTTGTGTGTGGGACTGCGGCCCACTGGGTTGGAGGTTCAAATCCAGCAGGAGCAAGACTGGGCCTCCTACTCCCACCAGGTGGCAGTGATGCCCACAAAAAAAGAAAAGAAAAAGAAATGTGCCTCTTTCACCATCATGAGTCCTGTGTGGTAGGTTTGTTATCTGTGTGCTGAGAGGAATGCACAGTTCTGACATACTGAATGATTTTTTCCCTCAAAGTCACATCATTAGTAAACAAGGGGGCTGTGGTTTGATTGCATGCTTACGTCTCTTTCCACACAAGCTGTCTCCCAAAGAGAGCTGCCACACCCCAGGGAGAAGACTGGGCACAAACAGCATTCACTTCCTCACATGTTCCACAAGAAACAGATGCAGTTTGAAGTTGGCCAGGATACATCTGGAACATGCACATTGGGGACCAGAGGAGAAATTTGGAGGACTGGGAAAATGACATCTGTCTGCTATTTATTTTGCAATTAATTTTCCAACCGATGGAGAAAGTTTCTTTCAGGAGAGCCATGCTTGTGGAAGATCAGGGTGCAGGTCTAGGGAATCTTAGATTGCGTCCCTTGAAATTGCTCTTTTTATACATACAAAGCCACTAGATGTTAGTCATTTTACCTAAAACACAGGTGGGAAAGACAACAAATAGGATAAATGTCGGGTTGTCTGGATAGACAGACATATGCTCTCACAATGGGACACCATATTTGAAATCAGGACTGTCCCAGATGGAATCTGAAGCACTGCCACCATCCCAAGTACTATTGCAGTTCATCGGGACACTCACTGGCTCAGGGGAAATGACATGTAAAGGGTGCTCTTGAGGTGCTGGGTGAACAGGCCCTGCTGCTTGTTGACAAAAGTCAGAGCTGGTCATTACTTGCCTTGAGAGAACCTGGAGCCCCTGGCTCCTGTTCACAGAACTGAAAAACACGGAGCTCCTTCCAGGAAAGAGGAGTTCAGAGCCTTCCAGGGGCAGAGCCTTCCAGGGGCAGCAGCTGAACCGACATGACAGGCAAGCAGAGCTAAGAACTGAGAGAACAAAGGTAAACTTCTTCTTTTGGGATCTTTCAGTCTATGAAGAAATGACGCAGATAGGAGGACTGCAAAAAATGCTTCAGAGAGTTCTATAAGATTCCCTCTTACTACCAACCTCACAAACTCCTTCCAAGTTTTCCAGGGTCTCCAGGAGACCAGTTCTTCCTCCTCATCACCAGCAAGGGTGTTAACAAGTAGTTTTGCTTTCAAACTCTTTAGGAGGGATTGGGAGCAGTGAAGTGGGGCTGGGGGACCCAAGGACAACAACACAAGGCTTGATGAAGAAAAAAAAGGAGGGGGTGGGTGAATTTAAGAAAAAAAAAAAAGATGAGGGCTGAGCCCCGGTGGCATAGCGGTTGGGTGTGGGACTGTGGCCCAGTGGCTTGCTGGTTCAAATCCAGCAGCAGCTCTCCAAGAGCAAGGCTGGGCCTCCCACCTCCCACCAGAGGCCAGTGATGGCCCCCTCCCAAAATTTTTTTTTTAATTTAAAATGATGATGAAAGAAAAAAGAAGAAATAAATAGAGGGAGGAATAAGTGTTGGGGGGAGTTGGTGAATTCGACACAATTAATGATGCAAGATGGTGGAGGGGCCTAGCACACAGTAGGCACTTGTCACACCTCCTACTTCCTGATGAGTTCACATGCTGCCCATACTCCCAAGCCGGGCTGTAGACTCACAGTAGGACCGATGTTCCCTTGTCCTCTGCAGCTCAGGAGATGAGGCTCTAATCCCCTTGTTTCTCTCCAGGGGCCCACTGAAGAGGTGTTTGAGCTCGAAATTGACACGCTGGAAACCACCTGCCATGCCAGGGATACTACCCCGCTCACCAACTGCTCTGTGCGGCAGCTGAGGGAGCACGTGAGTGTCCTCTTGGGATGTTGGGGTGGCTCTGGTGGTGTCCTGGCCGGTCCCACCTTGGATCAGTGGAGGGCAGGCCCATTTCACACCTGTGAAGTCACTTTCCCTGGTGCCCACTTTATCATTATTTACTTGTTTGCCTCTCCAAGAGTTTTGCCATCTCCCAGGGGAGGGTCACTGTGGACAACCAGGCCTGAAGGTACCTCTCTCCTTGAGAGAGAGGAAAGGCCCGCTTCCCCTCTGGACGCTCACTGGGGCTCTGCTTGTGCAGGCCGTGGAAGGAGACTGCGATTTCCAGGTTCTGAAGCAGAATGGCCAGTTTGTCGTGCTGTTTGCCAAGTGTGACTCCAGCCCAGGTAAGGCCCGTAGAAAGCATGGACAAGGAGTCCAGGTTGTTCCCCATCCAAGAAAGTTGACTCTGACCCCTGTGACCCCATGTGTGTCAGGATAGGGAGTGTGCACCGTGAAGGTTTGAGCGGCTGGTTTCTTGCTAAAGTGGAGCACCAGGCTTTTCTTACAAGATACCTTGGAGTGGGCTCGAACCTCCGACCATTGCGTGACCACCTGAGTAGGTTAAGCAGTTACATCACCCAGGAACAACCCAAGCAATGAGAAAATGTTAAAAGTCTGATTTCCTGAAATTTCAAAACTGTTCTTTAAAAAACTGCCCTGAAAAACGAATAAATAAATAATAGATAGCTACCCTGGTTGGAGGTTAAAATTACCCTTAGCCAGAGTCGCATGACGGTTTCATAAGGTGCAGAGAAAACGGCGGAGTTAATTTGGAGTGTGTATTAGTCTGTTGGCCCCTTCTAAACAGAAAGAGCTGCGGTAGTTGCCACGAAGCATCACACCCCAGCTGGCCCCATTTCTGCTCTCTGTGTGCATAGACTCTGCGGAGGATGTGTTCAAAGTATGCCCGAACTGCCCCTTGCTGGCCCCGCTTAACGACACCAAGGTGGTGCATGCTGCAGAGGTTGCCCTGGCGGCCATCAACGCCAAGAGTAACGGCTCCTACGTTCAGCTGGTGGAAGTGTCCCGGGCCCAAATTTCGGTAAAGACAGAGACTTTGAGGAGGGGGTTGTTTGGTGGCATTTGTGGAAACATGTATGGTGAAGCAGGGGGGAGGGGCGGAGGACAGGCTGGTGCAGGGACATGGAATGCAAGGGACAGAAAGCATCCACCCAGTGGACCCAGAGAACCTCCCCTGTGCCACACCCTTCTAATGGCTAACAGCCACAGTGGGGGCAGGCACTCTCATAGTCCTGTAGTTCTGCAGTCCTGGTTAAGACTTGGTTTGGAGCTTAGCAGCGCAGTGCAGTCCCGCACCTTCTGGGCCTACGGATCCGGATGATCCATCACTGCTGAACAGCCAGGGAAGGCCTAATTCTTATACTGATGATGGCATGGACCTGCTCACCCCGACGGGCCTGCTATGGAAAACAAACAAAGTCAGAACCATGCAGTCGATCCAAAGCCACCTCCTATAGGCGTTCCTAGCCTGTAAATCTTCTTAGGAGCAAACAGCTCCATCTTTCTCCCTCTAAGCCGCTGGTGGGTTTGGAACACGAACCTTGCACTCAACATTCAACACCTACGCAAATGGCTTTGATATCCCCCCGAAAAGTAAATTCCAAGTGTGCTTAGTTCAATACATTTGAATACCATAGAATTCTAATATATTTTTTAAAACCCTGATATTCTGGACGTCAGCAACAGCATATGTGAAAATGCAGGGGAATACATGGTGAGTCTATGAGTCAAAATATATGCTTGTAATTTCTCAGACCATACCCAATTCAGATAGTTTATTCTTTTGCATCCATATATCCCATAAGTGGGAGGGGAGGGAGATAAGCAATATCTTCCACATTTTTTTGTTTGAAAGTTATTTATTTATTTGTCATCTTTTTCTCCTCCAACATCTGCAGTTTTTATTTGACCCCTCTGTAAGAAAGCAATGGCAGAGGGATTACTCCTTTCATTCTCCTGCTCCATTGTGGAGTATCCTCAAAATACAAACCCACCAGTGAGGGCCAAGGGATGTCAAACTCCCATTCAGGCCACTCCAGGACTCTGCCATCACAGTTCCTGTGTGTCAACCTTGGATGATGAACATTGGGCACCTGAACCTCCTTCTGGGAAGACCTAAGTCCCTACACCTAAGGACTATGTCATAGAGTACTTCAGAACCCAAGTCCACAAACCCTGCCTATAAGTAACCACGCAGGAGGTGACCCACATGAAAAGTGCTGCCCAGAGCTGCCAGGCTTGAGACTTGCCCCCGCCACCCACCTCTTTCCGACCTTGTCCAAGCTACCATGTTGCCTTCAGAGAATTCTCTATGTCTTATCAGCCTTTGCCACCTACAACCTATGTGGAGTTTGCAGTGGCAGCCACTGACTGCGTCGCTAAAGAGGTCACAGACCCCACCACGTGCAACCTGCTACCAGAAAAGGTAAGTTTTCCAGGGGCTTCTGCGGTACAATAGGGCATTGTGTCCTGGGGAACACCAGGGCAAAGTATCAGTTCCTGTTGGCTGGGTCACACCAACCCTTTCTCACGCCATGCAGACAGAACCATGCTCCACAGAGTTGTCAGTTACCAGGCATTTCTTCTGAGGCATCTCTAGGTGGACTTAACTGTCAAGTTCTCTCTAGGAGCATAGCATACTTTCGGTTGGTGCCACTCAGGGACACCCACGCTTAAGAGTCATTGTCAAATGATCGAACCCACTGGAGGCCCATGGAATAAGAGAAAAAGAATGAGCTGTTCCCTAATGAAGTCAAGCCATTCCCTGCTGCTGGTGGTATGAAACGTAGATTTTTCCAGTTAAAACTTTGATATGAAAACTTTCAAGTCCTTGATGCAGGAATATCCACTTCTAGAAATTTACCCTAAGGAAATAATCAGAGGAGGTTAACAGAAATAAATTCAAGGGGATGATTTGGCAAAAGAAAAGAAAAAAGATCTTAATATTCAACAGGATGGGGATTGAGTACAATGTGACACATAAGTAAAGAGAAAATCATTCTGAAAACATACGGTTTTAGAGAAATGAGTGATTCAAGGAAATGTTATTATACAATGTGAAAAACACATGGTACAAAGTGATATCATAAAGCCAAATAATGATACAAGTTGTAAATTCCATACCATGTGCTTTTAAAAGTGAGAAAGACAGATTCTCAATGATATCTAGATCATCTGGAGTCTTTGAAGCTGGACAAATACCAAAACAATTGCCTGAAATAACCTTTCAATCTTAAACTTTAATCCAAAGCATCTTGTGGAAGTCTGCCTTGAACTTATAATAGTTTAACTTCACGAGTTCAGAATGTCCGCCTTGAGTAGTGCACTCTTTCAACATGTATCTGAGTGGAATTAAATTGGCAACAGCAGGTCGGAAGGTTAAATGCGAAACGAAGGGCAGTGAGTTCACATTGAGGGGGCAAACGGATTTGAAAACAAGAGCAAGAAATATTATACAACTCGTGGAATGTAAGCCATGTGGAATTTCTTGAAATGGAATATTCTTTGCTGTGAATATTTTCATATAATAAAATGGAACTTTAAAAAAAGGAATAAGAAACATATCAATGTGAGCAGTTATCCTGTGTCACCACCAATTTGGGGGTGAGGGTGATCTCTTTCACTCTCAAAACATTTGTTTATTTTCTACATATCAGTCGTAGATTACAGATTATGCATCTTCCACATAAAATTCAAGAAAAAGGAGAGTTTTTGAAATAAATAAATTAAATTTAACTAGGGATTTTTTAAAAATTGGGGGGGGGGGCTTTTAGGGTATCAGTGAAACTGGGGAAGAAATCTACTTTTTTGATCAAATGAACTAGCTCCTCTCTTTCTTTGAGCAGCAATATGGCTTCTGTAAGGCAACATTCACTCAGCTGCCTGGTGGAGAAGATGTTTCTGTGACCTGCACAATGTTCCCCAAACAGGTAACAATATCTGGGTAGACTCGCCCTCATCTTCAGAATGCAGGGATCCCTGGCATTCATGTAGTGTTTTAATAATTGCAGCACCTCTGGTGCTTTCTTTCTGAAGCTCACCATAGCAATAATGTTGGGGCATTCATCATCATCAACATATTGATGTATGAGAAGTGAAGTTGTCTAAGGAAGAGTCATCTATGTAGCTGACAAGGCTGTCTTTTGATTTGTGGAGAGAATGGGGTGGTTTTCTGAGTTGTCGGCACCAGGTGACCAGATCTGCTTAGCAGCTCTCAGTGTGACAGACATAGATGGCATTGCTGGCTAAGGTTAGTCTGAAGGTATGATGGGAGATGTATTGGTAAGACTGCCATATATACGACAGTCCCAGTATGACTGGGGCAACCATCACAGTTACCCCTTTTCTGTAATGCTGATAACGATCATCTGCACTAGATTCCTTGAAATTAAAAATGATTAGGATGAGAAAATCAAGTGTGAAGTAGGGGTCCACACAACATTGTGGGTAGCCTTCTTTGGGAGAGAAAAAGCAAGCTAACCTAAGGAAATGTACTTCTTTGCAGTCTGCAGTTCAGCAGCCCCAACTAGATGGCGCCAACCTCTCACCTCCTTCCGCTGCAGTGGACCCAGCTGTGCCCGCACCTGCTTTACCAGACCCACCAGCAAGTGTTGTGGTGGGAAGATCCTGGAATTCTCCCAAAGTGTCCCCAAGGAACTTAGTACACTATAACCTTCGCCGAACCTTCTCAGGTGTGCCCTCAAAGGTGTCTGCCGTAGGAACAGCACTTGGAAAACCACCCATGGTGTTGGGACCTGGGCCTGTTATTTCAAGTGCCCGTCCATGCCCAGGACGAATCAGACACTTCAAGGTCTAGGAGGGACACAACAGAGGTCAGGAGGGTTGGCTCAAAGAAGAGAGACAAAGTTTGCCTTGAGTGGGAGGCTTGTTGGCCGTTAAAGCAGTTGTCACATAAGGTCAGGATGAATATGGTGCCCTGAGTCCCAATTTGTCCTCGATTCTAAGAAGACAGAAGTAGAGGTGTGTTGCTTATGTTTGACCGAAGGGACAGGCCAGCAATTTGACTGTCATTGTTGTGGTGTTAGAGCCCCACCCTTATGTTCTCTGCCTTCTGCTGGACCTCAAAAAACAACACAGAACATTGAAACTGTGACTTTGAAAGGTGCTCTTGCCAAGCTTATCTGCCTCTTTTTAAAAGTGCCTGAAGGCTTTTCCTTAATAAAGAAGCCTCTAAAGTGAAATCTGGTCATCCTTGTTGCCTATTTCACCTATGGTGATCTGCTTTCTCAACCACCACACACGAAAGAGTCCCTAAGTAAGACTCAAAAGAAGAACAAACACAAACACAAACAGCTTTATTCCACACAGGAAAACATGAGACTATGATCTGCTCATCACCCATCGAGTGTGATTTATATCCCCCCACCGCCACCCCAGGGGCTCTTCATCCCATGTCAGGATTGAGAGAGAGAGAAGGCATTTTCCAATGGGTATATATAATAGGGATTACAGATCTTTCATAAGGCATCCATGTCATACAGCTAACACATTAAAAGTCTGGTGGGTGAGATCCTAAACAAATAGCATAGTAGACAAGCAGTGAAGTGAATCATCGTCTTAACCTTGACTCTCCCTGAGCCCTGAAAAGGGGGTTGCTACAATTATGGTAGATTGGCTACAGAACCTGATTGCTTTTATCTACAGAAAACCTCTAAACATTGTGAAGCAGCCAGACACACAAATGATTCATCTTAACTGGTAGCTCCTTTATGGTAGTTCTTTTGGGGGTAGGGTGGAGGTTATTGGAGGGACTGTGTTCAATCACGAGAATATATATTTATCATTTTTTACCAAAGGATCATTTTATTGGGGGCTCTTACAGCTCTTTTAACAATCCATACATCTACTGTATCATGCATATTTGTACTTATGTTGCCGTCATCATTTTCTAACATTTACTTTCTATTTGAGCTCTTGCTATCAGCTCTTCTTCCTTTTTTTTTTTTTTTTGGCCCATTCCTCTACCTCCCTTATGACCCTTTTAAATATTATAGGTTATTATTATCATTTTCATGTCTTATACTGACCTGTGTCTCCCTTCCTCCACTGTTTCTGTGGTTTGTCCCCCTGGGGGCGGGAGAGGGGGACGGCAGAGGTGGTAGTGGTGATTATGTGTCAATCATTTCAATAGGTTTCCCCTTTCTCCCCTTCTCTCCCAACCTTCCCTTACTCTCCTGGTATCTCTATTTCCATTCCTGTGCCAGTCTGGAGCACTTAACTCTTTTTTTATTATAGATTTTATTGGGGGCTCTTACAGTTCTTATAACATTCAATACATCATTCGTATTGTATACATGTTGCCACATTCATTTCCAAACATTTTCTACTTGAGCCCCAAGCATAAGCTCCTCTTTCCTCCTTTCCTCTAATTCTTTTTTTAAAAAATTCTAATTCCCCATACTTCTCCTCCCCCTTTCTTTCCCCATGAATTCCTAATAATTTACAAATTGTTATTACCTCTTGATATCGTACACTGTCCAATGTGTCACCTCCCCACTCCCCTGCTGTCCACACCCCAGAGAGGAGGTCACATGTAGATCCCTGAAATTAGTTCCCCCTTTCTACTCCACCATCCCTCCACCCTCCCAGTATCACCACTCCCCCCACTAGTCCCAAGGGATCATCTATCCTAATTTCCCCATGTTTCCAACTCCAGTGTACATCCCCTGGTCTAGCTGAATCTATCTGTTAGAATTGGGATCATGATAGTGGGTGGGAGGAAGCGTTTGAGAACCAGAGGAAAGTTGCACATTTCATTGCTAC
>PVJH01010153.1:0-75264 GCA_004026705.1 Nesogale talazaci | reverse complement strand
TGGGGGGGGGGGATAGAAAGGGGGAACCAATCACAAGGATCTACATATCCCCCTCCCTGGGGGATAAACAACAGAAAAGTGGGTGAAAGGAGATATTGGTCAGTGTAAGACATGAAAAAAATTTATATATATATATATATATATATATATATATATATATCATCAAGGGTTCATGAGGGAGGAAAGATGGGGAAAGGAGGGGGAAAAATGACCAAGGGCTCAAGTAGAAAGAAAATGTTTTGAAAATGATGATGTGATGAGTTGCATGAGCTCCCAATAACATTATTTCATAAAAATAATAATTATTATAATATAATATGGCAAAAGTGTAAAACACCACTGTTCATTTTATGACACAGATACATAGCACTTATTTTACGTACACATTTGTTACCATTTATTGATGTTTATGATTCTAAGTTGTATCATCATTTCCTTTCTATTTTTCCTGATGAAGAAATTCCAAGTAACAAAGGCAGGCACAGGGAGACAAAACAGAGGGTGAATTATATCAAAGGCTGAGAAATAAGGGCATTCTGTCCACCTATAAGAAATGCCAGTTTTCTACCTTTTCTAAATTCTTCAAAGATAATCAGACAATTCCTTAATCTCATTTTGCAGTCCTGAACTGCCACAGAATCATCCAAGTCATAAAGTTTATCTGAAGTGATTTTCAAGTTATTTCATTGCTGACTCAATTTAACCAGAACGTCCACTGAGGATCAATAATGGGCGAATCGTGTTTGTTGATTTCAGAGAGAACAGACGATAGATACCAGAAAAGTAAATTTGCTATGGGAGATGATATCTTACAGCCAACACTCTATAATATGACTCACCTCACCAAGATGTGAATCTCCCAAAGGTCCTTTTGTTTCTGGATTCGCAATTATGATCCGAACGCCTGGAAGGATCTATTGGAGAAAGAAGCAACCTCTGGTCAGTGGGCAGAAAGACAGAGAGAGAGTTCACAAATTTATCTCTCTGCTACCAGTCTGTTTTCCCTCAGAAAGGAGCAGAGCCTTTGTACAGCAGCTGAGTGCCCAAAGTAAGCGCTCAGAAAGCAAACATTACATTATCTAATTACAGCCAATTACATCACATAATTATAGCACAAGGCTTACCTTTTCATTGTAATGACTAGAATGTGATAGTCTGGGTGAAAGTGAGTTTAGAATTGTAAAAAAAATCATGATAAATCACAGGTGTACAACTGATAGCCTGATGCTTGCACAAATGGATTTTGGGTCATTTCGATCAATTTAAGTAGAACACTGTGTCTCATATCATGGCCTTGGATGTGGGTGACAGGCCAGGCTTCCGCCGCAGTCAGGGACTCAGGAAGTCAGGCGGGAGTCCTCAGGGAAGAGTCTGCAGTAGAGACTCAGCTGGCAAGGCAGAGAGCTGCTTCAATGGGAGCCAGGAATGCAAGGGTCAGCATCCACTGCCAATCTGCTCTGGTGTTTTATTGGTAATTAGAATGTCGGCACCAATTTCCATCTCTATTCCTTTTTCCTATAACTATACATCTTTGATTATAAGGAAAACTCATGTAAAGCGTCTCTTTCTTCACCCAAGTTTAGTTTAGAAAATGTTCCTAGTCCCACCAACAGACCATATATAAGACAATGAGAGCTCATTCTAGAAACCCAGAATATAGGCTGGCTCAGTTCAAGCACTTTAATGTCATGTGGTTCAAACAAGGCAACGCATCTGAAATATGGGGTAAAACAGTCATGTAAGTCTGAAGTGAGAATCTGTGGGTGACTAACAATATATCAAAATCTGTTGAGAATATGCTTTTGTATTATTAAACCAAATTTTGAGAAGTTTTCTATGTAGTCTCAGGGGATGGAGTAATACTGCCCGGAGGGTTTTTTTTTTTAGGCTACAACCTTTATGGGAGTGTATGGTCAAGGGTCATTTGCTTAGTGTGGCTAGTGGCTTTTAACTGCCGACCTCTTGTGAGCAGCTGAGTGTTTCAGCATCACATCACCAGAGCTTCCTTGGTGGCACAGTGTTGAGCTGCTAACCCCTGGTCAGTGGAGCTTCCTTGGTGGCACAGTGTTGAGCTGCTAACCCCTGGTCAGTGGTTTCCCCTTTGTGGGCGAGAGAGAAGATGTCTGTTTCCGTAAGGACTTATAGATTTATAGAACCCCGTGGGGCAGTTCTACTCTGTCCTATACGATCACCATGAGCCGGAAGTGACTCCACAGCAGGGGTTTGGGTTTAGAGACAGATAATACAAGTTTCTGAAGCAACAGGAAACTCTTTCAGAGGAAAGTCAAGTGGTGGGTGATCTGGCTCTATTCAGGGAGCAATGGAAAGCATTGAGACCCAATTTTATTTTCAATCTTCATTTCCATTTAAATAGGTTTCGTATGCTACAGCTCTACAGTAGAACCGTCAGCTAATGCTAAGGTCAGAGGTTCAAAACCACCAGTAGCTCCTCAGAAGAAAGGCCGGGCCATCTGCTCCTGTAAAGATCTCCAGCCGTGGAAACCCTCCGTAGGGTCCCTGTGAGTCTGAATCGAACTCAGTGGCAGTCGATGGATGTCAAAAGCTATGGGTCATCCTTTGCTATCCGTTTTTTGTCTACCACACATCAATGGATAGACTTAGTCCTAGCTGTCTTTATTGTTGTGTAGTTGAATGATTCCGACTCACAGAGACTATAAGAGACCAGGTGGAATTGTCCCACAGGATTTCCAGAGCTAGACATCTCTATGGGCATTGACACCAGGGCTCTGCTCCCACAAAAGAGCTGGTAAGAGGTCTGAACTGTCAACCTTTGCCTTCGTATTGGAAGGCTTTAACCACTGTGCCACCAAGCGCCTGGCTTTTTCTTTTTGTTTTTAAGCTGGGAAGATATTCAGAATCAATGGAGTGCTTCTTAAATTAACTTTCAGTTAATGTGACCATTTGATGAAATCTGACCAGAGGGATGGTGTGGTGTATAGTGTGTGTGTGTGTGTGTGTGTGTGTGTGTGTCAGAAAGCACAGCAGCCTATGGGCTCCTCTCAAAGGCTTGCATTTCTAGTTCCTTTCCCTCTTCTCTCCGCTTTTTGGTAGCTGGAGCAGAACATCCATCGGACACCATGACTTGACCTTGGAACCTAACCATTTTAACTGAGGATGCCTCCTTCCAGACTTTTCCATAAGAGAGTGAAAAAAAACCCAAACCTCTACCTTGCTTAAAACACTACTATTTGTAGTTTCTGTACTCATCATCAACAGAGTCCTGATACATGACTTTTGAGAAAAATTCTTGGACAAAATCTACAGAATACATTTCTTAAGATTTCAGTGCACATCTCCTCAAAAGAACCACAAATTTCTTCCTTTAGTACTTACTTTTCCTGATTCCATTAGGGGCAAACTGTGAGGGGATCCTCTCTCTACTAAGCGGACTCTGTAAAAATAGAAACAGAAGAGACTATAAAGTTCAGTTTCCCATACAACCTTCTGAGAAATCATGATCTTCTGAGGCTGGTGGTTCCAGAGTCCAGGTGCACATTATTTTCCACTTGGTAGTGGTCTCTACATTCAGATACCAGGTAGGAGAGGTTCGGGTCATGCATATGTTTTAAACATAGCACCACATATATAACTGGGAGTCCTCTGGAAAAGGGGAATGGTTAGTTAAGGAAAGAATGGTGATGTTGGTGGAGATAAATGAAGGTCTGTAGTCACATTTAAGAAATCAGTGAAGTAATTGAGAAAGCATTTCTGCATTTAAAGTAACCACGATGCAACCTCCCATATGCAGAAAAAGAAATAAATTACATCCTTGAAAAAGCTGCCACTCGTGCATCGACAGTGATATTTGTCCTGAACGCACAGCTCTGTGCACAGGGGAGACATACATTAATTAGGTTTCAAAAGGCAGGGGATCCAGCCATTAAACTGTGTGTGTTTGTGATGTCAAGACTGGCCAATCCAAATGGCAAAACTTCCTTTCAGAAAAGATTAAAAAATAATAAATCTACAAATATTTTATGGTGATTTTATCTTAATCACTGCCAAAGACAAGCTTGCTAATCACAATGACAGCCAGGTAACAGTCACTCTCATTGCCTTACTTTAAGTATTTTAGGGTCTTCATTTCCAATTTTCCTGGGAGAAAGATGAGAGTTTCTGCTCCCAGAAACAATGAGAGTCTCTGAATTCCACAGGGTCAGTTCTACCCTGTAGTGAGCCAGCATTGACCCTATGGTAGTGAGAGGTGAACAGAGGTAGAAAACTGTACTGCAGTTCCTTCTTCTAGGGTTAAATTGCACTTAAATGAAGGACAATGAAGGAGAAAAAAACACTACAGAACAGAGAAGAGAAGAGCCCTGGAGAGGAAGGTTATTGATGGTTGATTTGGGATGTGGGATAAAGTTGATACAAGATCAATTTTTCCCCTCAGCTGCCACCACCTACACCTTCCCCATGGAAATCTGAAATTACCACCAGTCACCCATTCTCATGCAGTGAGCACGTGCTCTTCCTCTGTAACTAACATGCAGGAAGCAGGGCAGGGGATGGCACTAAGGAAAGAAATCCTCAGCTTTTGTTTGGCTCAGGACCAGGGGGTGAATTCCAGGAGGCCACCCATCTTCCCCTGGGCCTCCACGGTTCATTGCTGATCTTCTGCACCTTGGCTATTGAGCATGCTGAAGTAAGAGTCTTCAGGGCTACTTGGACATCATCAATATGGATTATGCTGCATGTGCCCAACAGGCATGGTGCCAATGCATGAGGGAAGGGAGGTGCAAGTCCCTGACCTGTTGACAGCTACTGCTGTAGGATTCCTGGATGGTACACATGGTTATTTGAGTTGTTGCTAAATGAAACACCAGGGGTTCAAGTCCATGCAGAGGGAGTCTTAAAAGAAAAGCCTGTGATCTACATCCCCCCCAAAATCAGCCACCGAAGATCATGGAGCACAGCACTCCTCTGATATACATGTAGGGTCACCATGGAGTGAAATCAACATCATGGTAGCTTATTAACTAGCTACTATTGCCCTGGTGGCGTAGTGATTACACATTTGGGTAGGGATCAATAAAGTCAGATGTTCAAAAAGACCAACCTCTCCTCAAGAGAAAGATGGGGCAGTTCTAAGCTGGGCCCCAGGGTCACTCTGAGACAGCATCAACTCATTGGCAGTGAGTTTGGCTTGGGTTTTGGGTTGCTTGATCAAGGACCATCATTAGCCTGGACCACCTGGCTTGGGGTCCTGTCCATGACAGTGAGTCTTCAGTAACTGGCAAATTTTCAACTACCAGTCTTCAGGATTGGCTGCTTCTCATCCAGCCTGTGGTGTAACTTCTGACATGACTTCAGGAAAAAGGAGCCTGTGAAGGAGTAAATCACCAGAGGGGAGGGTGGGGGGTGATGAGTATTTCTTCCACAGACGAGATGCTAGAGAGGAAAGATACGTGAAGAGCCCAGCAGTAGACATTCAAGAGCAGAAAATGACCACCTCAATCGGTGGTGTTTGTTAAAGAAAGCCTAGTGCAGAACGCTACATAGAGCCTGCATGGAAGAAGCACAGCAGCCTGTGTGATCCTGAGGGGTGTCGAGGGGATCAGGTATAAGGAGCATAACCTTGTGTGCTCACCTTCCTGATATGACTGCTGAAGACAAATATGTGCATGGGCAAATGGAGTGAAGAAAGCAGATGGGGCCCAGCTATCAAAAGATATAGTGTCTGTGTCTTAAAGGCTTGAAGGTAATCAAGTGGCCATCTAGCTCAGAAGCAACAAAACCCACATGGAAGAAGCATGGCAACCTATGTGTTCATGAGGTGTTGAAGGGATCAGGTACCAGGCATCAAAGAAGAAAAAATCCTATTATTGTAAATAAGAGGGAGTGTGGATTGGGGACCCAAAGCCCATCTGTAGGGAAGTGGACATCCTCTTACAGAAAGGTCGTAGGGAGGAGACAAGCCAGTCAGGGTGCAGTGTAGCAATAATGAAACATACAACCTTCCTCTAGTTCTTTAATGCGTTTTCCTCCACCTCCTCCCCTCCCTGCCTCCACTATCATGGTCCCAATTCTACCTCACAAATCCAGCTAGACCAGAGGATGTACACTGGTAGAGATAGCAACTGGAAACACAGGGAATTCAGGACAGATGATCTCTTTAGGACCAGCGGTAAGAGTAGTGATATTGGGGGCTGAGCCTGGTAGCGTATTGGTTGAGTGCGGGACTGCAGCCCATTGCCTCGGCAGTTCAAATCCAGCAGCAGCTCTCCTGGAGCAAGGCTAGGTAGCTCCCACGACCACCAGAGGGCAGTGATGCCCCCCGTCAAATAAAAACAAAATAAAATAAAACATTTCTTATAAAAGAGTAGTGATATTGGGAGGGTGGAGGGAAGGTGGAGGAGAAAGGGGGAACCAATTACAAGAATCTACATACAACCTCCTATCTGGGGGACAGTCAACAGAAAGGTGGGTGAAGGGAGACATTGGACACAGTATGATATGACAAAATAATAATAATTTATAAATTATCAGGGGTTCATTAGAGAGGGGTGTGACAGTCATATACTCTTGTGTCAATTTCAGGATTGGGAGTGTAAGGGTGAAGTCTAGCCTGTCAATCTGGAGATAGCCAATGAAACCTCTGTGTGGCATGGCTTTCTCTTGAGAATTCTAGGAAATCTCATGGTATTTACCAGTTGGAGGTGAGAGAGTTATGATTCAGTCGCTAGGAGATGCTCGACTGATAAGACAATACAGCAGCATGCCATTAGACCCTGAGTCTGGAAACTAGAGGAGCCAGAGGAGAAGCGACATGGGCTTACCCTGCTTGAATCAGACATCTGAAGCCAAAAAAGACACAGAAAGGGCCCTGCGAGCGCTAAGATGCTTCTACCACTACTGGACACACAAGACTCTGCACTTACTGGCCTGTGATTGTCCTAGCATCATTGCATGTGCTTCATGAGTCTGAAGAGGTCTTATGGATTGGTATCAGCCATATGAGCTAATATCGGACTTATGGACTTGGACTGGACTGGGTTGAAATGCTTTTCCCAATGTTCGGTTCCTCTTGTATGTAAACCTCTCCCTTATACACATATGCATGTTTATGAATCTGTTTCTCTAGTCTACCCGGACAATCATAAGGGGGGAACAGGGATGGAGGGGGGAAGTAAGGGCCTCATACCAAGGGCTTATGTACAAAGCTAAAATTTTGAGAATGAGGATAGCAACAAATGTACCAATGTGCTTGATACACAATGGATGGATGTATGGATTGTGATAAGAGTTGAATGAGCCCCCCAAAATATGGTTTAAAAAGAAAAAAGAAAACCAGGTTAAAAAAAAAGCATTTTGAGAATATTTTGGTAGGTGTAATGACATGAACCTTTACACATAAATTACTGGCATAATCATTGTAGAACTACAAGAAATGAGAACTTTTAATTATTAAAACTTTGAAAAAAAAAAAGGCATGAAGATATACTTCCAATACATCATTCACTGAAACTTCTGCCCACAGCACAGTTCTCTGCACATGCCACCCAACATAGCTTCAAGTGGCCCTGACATAAAAATATGCCATCAGAGGGCTACTTCTAATCATGAAAGAAAACATAAGAATGTGATTTTTCTTGTACATTTCCCATGCAGCAGTAGAGCTGCTGCATTAGGTCTATGAGATAACCAGTGATAACACCAGTGGTCACACCCGTGGCACTCACACCAGTGGCACTCACAATGAGTGCTCCTCCATGGGGGGGAGGGCAGCCCACAGGGTACAGTGTCTGAGACCAGAGGGACTTGACAATTGAGTACAATGAATAACCCTGCGTTCAAGAACGCAGTGGATTCCACCTACTGGAGATGAGTTTCAGATGGCAAAAGCCACATGGGAATGTAGCCAGTACGCTGGGGAAATGGTTTGTGTGTAGGGAAAAGGCGGAGGGGGATCTATCTTGGGCACGTGTGTAGAGGCCCATTGGCGGAGATCGGAGTGAGGGAGATCAGTGTGCTCAGTGCTGTTGCCAGCTTGCAGGTCTCATTCCCTGCCTGTGCCTCCCGCCCAGTGTCTGAGAGGCAGGCAGCAGGCCAGTAACTGGACTATGAGTCCTATAAAGGGCAGACCATCCGGCCATGGAGAGTAAGAAAAGCTTAGCCAAAAGTATGGAATGTTTCAGACAAGCAGTCTGGGAAGGGTGAGGGGTCGGCCAAGTTTCCATTTCTGCCTCCACTCTGCCTGCCACTCACTCTGTAATCACCTCCACTTTCGGACGTTGGAAAGACCTGCCAGGCAAGCCGTCTGACATGCCGGGCAGCTCGGGCAGCTCATCTCTTGCTGAGATGTCTTGAGATAAGGCGCACTGGGGCAATTTAGACAATAAGCCTGCTGGAGACAAAGGCATCAGGAGCAAGTATCCTGGGATGAGGGCTCCCTGAGTTGCACACAAGGTTAAGTACTGGACTACCAACCAAAAGGTTTGCAGTTCAAGCCCATGTAGAGACACCCGTGTGGAAGATGGGGTTGGTGAGATGTTCCCCAAAGATCACAAGCTTCGAAAACCCTCCGAAGCACCATTCTCCTCTGCACAAGAGTCAGGGCTGATGCCCAGGCCAGGCCAGCTCCACCGCTCCCCCGGGTTTTTCTAATTAGTCAGGGCTCAGACAATTGGGAGGCTGGGGCGGCGGGGGGGGGGGGGGGGCAGGGCTGAGAAAAGGCAAGGCTCTTCGGAACCTCCTCTCAAAATGCCCACACTGACCAGTGCATTTCTGATGACCAATTCTTTCTTTGCCCTGCTTCCTTCCGGCAGACTTCATTTCATCTTGTCTCATCCCAGAAGCACGAGAACATCTCAGTTGAGGATCTAAGTGTCTATGAATTGTGGAAGGAAAGTAAAAGTGCTAAGGTTTTGGGCTCTGTGCTTTTTTTAGTGCTTTATGCGCAGAGAGAGAGAGAGGTGTGGCGCGCTAAAATCACTAAGGGCGGGCCCCAAATGAAAATACTATAGATATTGCTATTATATGACACATAAAAATACCCTTGGTCTATATAAAAAATTAAAAAACCCAGTAATGTCCACATGATAAAAAAAAAAGTCTTATATAAAAGTCCAGCTATAGGCCAAGCTGGGAAAGAAATTTGCAGTTGGTCAAAGGAGTAAAATCTTAATAATGCAAAATAACTCAGAGAAATATGAGAGGGTGTCAGAAATGTCATGAAAAAATTTGATCATCTTTTCATTCCATTTTGCCATGAACTTTTTGAAACCCCATTGTAAATGAACATCAAAGGCGATTAGCAGGACACTTGAGGCTCTCATCAGCTCTTCACAGAAGGGCATCCAGCACTGTGATAGAATGGTGGGGTCTGCACTGAGAGCCAGGTTCCAGCACCTGCAGTGGGAATCAGAGGAAGACATGGGCTGTGCTGGTTCCTTGTCCTCCAAACCAACTGCTTCCTTTGCCACCAGACCAGAGCTGGGTGAATCCTGGCTCCCATTGCTGGAGGTTTTGACCAAAGATGCTAATGAAGACTCCTAATCCAAAGGGGGAATATGTGGAACAGAATTGTACACTGTCATGGAATCCAGACCTTTTGGAACCATTGAGGCTGGAGGAACTCCTGAAACTACTGTCTTGAGATAATCCTTTCAGCTTGAGAGTTTAAACCAAAACTGGTCTCAGCCGTTTTCTTTTACCTTAATGAGTGAAACACACAAGCCCTGGATATAGACCATAACTCTGTGAGATCGAACTGGCAACAGCAACCACGAAATGTGGGATGGGGAGTTTTGGAAGCAGTGAGCTTATGTTAACGCTGCTGGCATAATTTGCAAAGGCGTTGCAAGACTGGTGGCACAGCCTGAAGACGTAGCCAGCGTCACTGATGTGTTTACGTAGACATTCCTAACATGCTTCAGTATATTTTCACCAGAATGAAAACCTTGCTGAGGCCATTGTCTTTTTGCAAGCTGAGGACAATACATTCGGGATGTTGAGCACATCAGTTGTTGTGAATATAAATTGCCTTGCTTACAATCTGTATTATATTCCGATATTGTCATTACTAACCCTTCAGAACCAGTTCAGAAGGCTTCTAATCTAAGCTTCAGAGTAGAGAGGTGGAATGGCTGGAGGGGGGGGCACCAAAGGCTGACGGTGCAGTAGCTGTCTGAGAACCCTGCTAGTGGAGCAAGGGTGGGAGGAGACTCTGTCAGACAACAGAAAATGAACAGGGAGGACACCTTCCGAATGCAGCGAGGCTGCTACGGCCAGGAGAGCATGCTTCAAGTGACTTAGTATGGCTCAAACCAAAAATGGAAAAGGAGTCTTGTCTTCAAAGAGGGATTATGGCAAGGCTGAGTATATGATAGAGATCATCTCTCAGGACAAAGTACCTGCCGCCCAACCTAATGCTGGCAGAATCTGTTCCAAACGACCCAGGAGTCGATTAAAGCAGTCAATTCGTGGAACTGAAATTTTATTGCCACTTCTCTTGCTGCCTCCCAATATCCATTACTGCTGACTGGATTGTCTTCAGGTGGTGAGTAATAAGCCCTCCCTTCTCCAGCCTAAAGACAATTTTTAAGCACACTGTACAGATTTAATTGGTGTACATATTTGATGCATCTCATTTTTCACATCCGCCTACAGTTTAACACTACAAGAATCTACATAAAGCCTTGAGGCTTGGCCTCTGTCCCATCCCTGACCTTTTACATTTTCAACTCAAAACCAAATGCTGGACTTGGAAAAGAAGATGCTTTTCCATCCTAGGCTGTTATGCGGACTTGACATCAAAGCTACCCCATTTGAAAACAGAAAACAAAAACAACAATAACGAAAACTCAGACTGGTACCTAGAGAGAAAGTGGATGTGAGGGAAAACTAATTATGAAACCTCTTTCTGGTCCTCCATCCTAGAGCTGTCCTCAAGCTGACTCTAAGCCAGGAGGGAGCTTCATCCAAAGTGGCCCCTTGAAAGACGAAAGCCATCAAACACTGACTGGAGCACTATGCAAGAGGAACACTGATACGTGTGTCCATGCTAACAGAAGGCGCTGACTAATTTTTTTTCATTCAAGTGTTTCCTTCTTTTTGAAGCACTTTCTGAAACCACACATATTGACCTTCCATGAAGACACCCCAAGAATGTGAACCCCAAACAAACACACAAACCCAGCTCGCTGCCATCGAGTCGATGCTGATGCACATTGACCTCGGGTGGGTTTCCCACACTGTTACTTCAGGAGTAGAAATTCCGGTCTTTCCCCCACAGATGTGCTGCTGCTGGTTCTGAACTGGTGGCAGGCAGATTACGGCCCAGCGCATAAATACAGATTCAGCGTTCTTCACAATTTGGTTCCTCATGATTCGTCACGGTTTGACTTGGCAGTGCCAGGGTGCTGGCTCCAGGTCTCGTGCTCTTTCGGACATTCTGCAAGCCCCCTTGATCTGACTTGATGGCTACTGCCTCCATCTAGTGAACTATTATTCTCACTAAACAGGGAAAAGGCCCAGTGGCAACCGACAGCCACAAAGCATTTGTACAGCAGAAGCATGCAGGCCCCTTGGAAGGGAGTCCCTTCTGGGAAAGGAGTCCGCTCATGGACTGCTGTTGCCATGCAGGTAGTGCAATGTATTCCGTCGGTTGGTACATTGTCTATCAAACCATGGCTACTGGATATGTAATCGCAAAATAAGATCACACTCACTGCCCAGTGGAGAAATAATCAGCATAGCAATACAACTGCTATTGTTAGAAGTACCAGAGGACTTCAAAACACTTGTGGGAAGCATGGAATGGAAGATGCTAGAAAATGATGAGGGGGCCATCTGTACAAGTTTGCCTGATATAACGGATTTATGGACTGTCAGACTATCTGTAAGAGCCCCCAAGAAGATCATTTAAATCCACAGTCCTCAACCTGGGGGGGGGGTCGCAAACCCTTTGGGGGGTCAAACAACCTTTTCACAGGGGTCATCTGATTCATAACAGTAGCAAAATTACAGTTATGAAATAGCAATGAAAATAATTTTATGGTTGGGGGGGGGGGTCACCAGAACATGAGGAACTGTAAGAAAGGGTCGTCACAGCATTAGGAAGGTCGCGAACCACTGATTTAAACAAAGCCAAAAGAAAGAAACAAAACAAGAAAAGACCATGGGATTTCCCTACCAACTTTTGAAGCCCCCTTGTAGAGTCAAGTCAGAATGCTTAAAGCTGGAGCTCTTGAACAGATGGTCACAGGGAAATGTATCCTACTTGGCAGTCACCATTCCTTCCCTTCCTAAGCTGACTTCTCTGCCTTGTCTTTAAGTGGCTCAACAGATTCTTTCAGAGAGAGGGGACCTTTTTTTGAAGGCAACCTGCCAACACCAGTGTTGAGAGAACTTGTCTGCATCATCTACTGATCCAAGAGACATGTTTAAGTCTCTTTTGTTCAGCTTACACCTGTGTACGTGAGAATTAAAATTTTGGTAAAATTCTTTGTTATTTATGTTTCCATAAAGCAAAACATACATCAGTTCCACTGCTTCTACAGGTACCCCTAGTGTCACTGATTATATTCTTTGGGGGGGGGGCATCACTGTTCTCTGGTGGTCGTGGGAGCTACCCAGCCTTGCTCCTGGAGAGCAGCTGCTGGATTTGAACCGCTAAGCCCGTGGGCCGCAGTCCCGCCCTCAACCCCTTACGCCACTGGGGCTCAGCCCTGATTATATTCTTTGAGTTGTGTAACCATTCTCTTCTACTTTCTTCCGTACATCTTCTGCTCCCAGGTACAAAATTAATGGTGCCGTAGGTTAAGCATTAGGCTATGAACGACAAAGTTGGCTATTCAAATCCATCTACTGCTCCACAAGAGAAAGGTGAGATAGTCTGCTCCCTAACTATTACAAATCCTGGGAATCCATATGACCGGTTGGACCCTATCCCATATGGTGTCGATGAATCGGAATGACCTCGAGACAGTGTTTTCGTTTTAAGGTACAAATAAAAATTTTTAATCAAAAATGTATGCTCTATCTTTTCTCCCAAATAGCTGAAGCATCTGAACTACTCATTATAATCGGACAATTTTAATAAGCATTTTTGAAAGTCCACAAGATAAAGAAAAAAATGAAATATTCCAGAAACTTAGGTTAATTAATATAGGTATTGTCATCAAACTTAGTTCCCAGATTGCTGGCAAATAAAGAAAAATTAGGCATGTTTTATGTCAGAGTTTGGTTTTTTAACAACTTGCTACTTTCTACGCTTCTAGTGAAGCATAAGAAAACAATCCTTATTAAATTAACAAAGAAAAAAATTAAGTATTTACATATAAGAGACACCCCTCCTCATACATCTAAGAACAAGAAAGTAACAAAATACCCAAGCCACTATTATTTCTAAAGAAGTTCCTGAAATGCCAAACCAAAAGCCACACTCCAAGCCAGACTTGACGCCAACTCAGATGACCCGGTAGAAGCGGGTAGAACTGCCCCTGTGCATTTCTGAAATGGAAACTCTTTTTTTGTTTGTTTGCTTTTTTGCTTGTTTGGGGGGGAATAACTGCCTCTGGTGGTCGTGGGCGCTACCCAGTGCTGCTCCTGAGAGCCGCCGCTGCATTTGAACCACCAAGCCGGTAGGTCGCAGTCCTGCATTCAACCACTTATGCCACCAGGACTCAGCCCAAAATGGAAATTCTTTATTGGAATAGAAAGTCTTGTCTTGGGGCTGAGCCCTGGTGGCGTAGTGGTTGTGCGCGGGACTGCGGCCCACTGGGACGGAGGTTCGATTCCAGCAGTGGGGCTGGGCCTCCTACTCCCACCACTGGAGAGCTGTGATGCCCCCCACCAAAAAAAAGAAAAGAAAAGAAAGTCTTGTCTTCTCCCCAGGAGCAGCCGGTGGTTTCGAACTGCTGGTTTTAGCAGCCCAGTGCATAACATCTAAAACTAGATGGGGTCTGGCTAACAAAGAGAGGACATTAGAAAGTCCTGGATCGAGTAGGAGACAGAGGTGGAGCAAACCTCAAAATCACAGACGGGACTAGTCTGACTCTTCCGAGTGAGACGAGCAGAACTCTCAGGGTGGCCCTAAGCCACCTTTTAGGTGTGGATCAGAACTGACCCCCAGGGCTCAATCTTTAGCCAAACAGTAGGTAGGACTATAAAGAGAACAATAACCCTCATGAGGTATACACATTTTCGTGCAATCAAACATCTAAAATCAAGACAGCAGCATTTACCCAAGGACAAAGTTCCACTGGGTTTGGAGAGGAGGAGGCCTGGAAACAGGAAGCTGAGGGACAGTGCGCGATCAGGTATGGTCCATTGAAGGGATTGCAATGAATGAGCTGATACAAAATATATATACCATTTTAAATGTAAACTGATGACCTGCTCTGTAAACTGTCACCATTTCTCTTTATCTCTTTCACACACACACACACACACACACACAACACACACACTCACACCGCAGCAAAACACACCATGGCAGTCCTGGCGATTGCCACAAATGACTAGACAGTGTAAGGAAGAGACCTGTGTACAAACAGTGCCCAGTGCCAATCCCTCGAGCACAAGGTGTCTTTTCCGAAAGGCCAAACATGCGTTTCAAAAAACTGAGGAGGACAAGCAGAAATCCACTTAGTGTGCCTTTTGTGCTAAAATTAGAAATTGAACTTATGTTTTCTACTCTAAGCTCTCTCACCTCACCTGCCTTCTGTCTCAGATCTAGACTGTTCTCTCTCTCTCTCTTTCTCTCTCTCTCTCTCTCTCTCTCTCATCTTCATTTCCTTTCCCTGGCTTTGACAGCGTGGTGCTTTTTCCTTCCTGTTGGACATGTGGTCCTGACCCCTTTCACTGCCACACTCACCCATGGGGGTGGAAGACATACGCATTTGCATAGGTTCTAACTCACCACCCATTTGGCCAGACAGGTTTCAGATTCTAGAACTTTTCACAGATTTTTGAAGGGTGATACTGTAGACTCTATGGGATCTAATAATTTTAATCTAATAATTTAATATTTCTATAACCAAAAGTGAAGCATATTGTTTATAGTCTCATACACATTCAAAAAATCTTACTGGCAAATTAGTTTGTACTGAATTTAAGAACAAGTTTGATTTAAAACATGATGGCCTTTGAACTGCTGAGTTGTATAATTTGCTAATTATATCTTAATAATTTTACTTTAAAAAAACCATGACTTAAAAACAAAGGTTTTAATTTCAGATTTATAGAAAGATTGAGCAAATAATAAAGTTTCCACATTAACTCGGAACATGTTTTCCCCTATCACCAACATCTTACATTAGTAGGGTGCTTTGTTATGATGAATGAACCGATATTTATAAAGGATCATTTAAGTCCATACTTTATGCAGACTTCTTGATTGTACCTGAACTATTATGTACCTTGTCTGCTCTAAGACCCCATCTAGGAGAGCACAATGCATTTAGTCAACATGTCTCGTTAGGCCCTCTTGCTTAGAACAGCTTCTCAGACTTTCCATTTGTGTAGTGTGTGGTTGATCTTAGCAATTTTAAGTAGGCCTGGTCGGGTGTGCTGTACAATCTTCCTTCTGGTACCTGTATACTGTTTTTCTCATGATCAGACTGAGCATTGGATTGTTTCTTAGAGGATGACCACAGAGATGGAACACCATTCTTTCGAAGGAACATACTACAACATGCATCCTACCACATGACTTGTCAACCCTGTGGATGTTAACTTTGATCACCTGGCTAAGACAGTGCTTGTGTCCAGCTTCTCCACAGTAAGTTTACCACTCCCCTTTCCAAAGAGTAGGGTCTGAAAGGAAGTCAGTGGGAGCAGCTCACACTTAAGGAGTGGGGAGTTCTTGTCTCTGAGGTTGCAGCCAAGGGCTGTGGACCCACACAGAGGCATTCAATGTTCGTCAGGAAGCTGATCCATTCACAGAGATATACGGACAAAGTGATGTGCAGCGATGGACACAGACAACAGTCGCTAATGGTCATCTGGTCTTTCCTTCCAGTTCCTTCCTGATGCTGGGTTGAATTCATAACCTCACACTCCATAATTTGTGATAGAATAGATGCCAATCAGAACAAATACAAAGTCCGAGTTAATATAAGTAATTGTCCCCTTTTTTCCCTGAGAATACAAAGATGTGAAAAACAGTATCTAGATGGTGTTGAGGTTTAAAGTGGGGATAGGTGACATACTTCTAAGCATTAGGAATTTTTAAAATACATTTTAATTTAAAGACCATTTCAAATTAAAGAAAAGTTACAAGAATAAAATAGTTCTAAGAACAGTCAGAATACACTTTATGTAGATTTACTGTTAATGGTTGACCCCATTTGCCTTATCACTTGCTATCATTTCTTCCAAATGGCCTCTCTCTCTTTCTACAGGGACACACGCTTAGCCCTCACCACCTCTCCCCCTTGGAGTCATTTGAACACAGTTAAATACATCATCACTCTTTACCCAGATCATAGACAAGTAACTCTACCACCACCCACTGCGGCTAGTCCAACTCAGGGTGGTCCAGTGCCTTACAGAGGAGAATGTTCCACAGAGCCTGTGTGACTCAGATCTTCCTAGAAGCAGATCACCAAAGCTTTCCTCCACAATGCCGCCGGATGGGTTTGAACTGCTAACCTTTAGACTGTAAGTTGAGCAAGAACCATTTGCTGTTCCACCCAGGGACCTCAATACTTTCATCTACAACCGACACTCCAGTTTGGGCAACTAACCCAATGAAGTTCTTTAGAATAGCTTCTCCCTCTGTAGCTGGTATGTCTCTTTAGCTTCTTTTAATTGAGAAGATTTCGCAGGTTTTTGTCTTGTATGACATTGACATCTTTTTTTTTTCTCTCTTTTTTCCCCTAACCGACATCGACATCTTTAAGACACACAGCCACAGACTTTTCGGAATCTCATAACCTGTTATCTGATAGTTTCTACTCTTAGAATTGGTGGTGAATTTGCACTGTTCCCATGCGTGGCACCTGCAGGCATATGATGGCTACCCCTCTGGATTTGGTTTCAAGCTTGTTAATTCTTTAGTCCAGCTTCAGTACACAGCAATTTAAAAGAATGAGAATATTCAGCAGGCTTTAAAAAAGAAACACTTGCCATTTTCTTGGGAAATGGTTAGGAGGAACGAAGTGAAGGAGAAAGTAACGTGTCATATAAAGAGAGAACATGAATACAGCCGCACTGGGATGGAAGCGGAGCCATCGCTTTGTGAAGTTTGTCAGACACCCAGCCTGGACCACTGGTGGGCTCAGCACCCTGCTGACAAAGCTGAGTAGACAGAAGAGGGTGGCACTAACTCCCTCCTCCCATCCCTCCCATATCCCTAACAGGGTGATGACTCGCAGTCTGCAGAAGCAGTGGACTCCCCTCACAAGGACTTTGAAAAACACAAACTATTTGAAAGAAAAATTGCTTAGGATTCATTCATTTAAAAACATCATGTCTTAAAAACAGATTATCCTACAAATATTGCTCTACACCAAAACCTAATGTCTTTGGCTTGATAGTGATGAGGGAGACGCTCTAAAATTTCCCAGTCAGTCAATCCCTTATACATAAATTTTTGGTGTGGTTGTGGCAGCGACCTGGTTAACTATAAAAGCTAAATAACTTATTGGGACATAAAGATAAGAGTTGAATGAGCATGCCACTAATGAAGAAAGGATCAGTATGTATAGTTTCCCTCCCTTAGCCTATCTTCATTGTAGTGCTTTCAAAATATACCAGGGAGTTTTAACAGCTCCATGATATTTCAATCCATTTTCCATCAACTTTTTGTAGCCTCCCCATATACATTATTGGCCTTAAAAATTTTAAAAAGAGGGCTGAGCCCCGGTGGCGTAGTGGTTGTGCGTGGGACTGCGGCCTACTGGGACGGAGGTTCAATTCCAGCAGTGGGGCTGGGCTTCCTACTCCCACCACCGTGAGCAGTGAGGCAAAAAAAAAAAAATTTTTTTAAAGAATGCAAATATGCTTATAAACACGTATTTCTTGTCAATAAAAGAATGAGAAAGTGGGAAAAAACAGAGAAATGACTACAACACACCGCATAAAACAGAGACAAATTTTAGTTCTCCAATTGAGAAAGCGTTCTGATCTGTGAAAACGGGTGCAGAAGCAAGACAATCTCCTGGGGGCTGCTGGAACATGCCACCTCTCTCTTGGTCTTCCATTTCTGTGCGGCGGTGTCTGCTTCATCAGTTAGTTGTCCAGCAAACTTCCCTGCCCATCCAAGCAGCTGCTCTATACCGCCAAGCTCTTCCTTCACGAGCCATGTAGTCCTTCCTAACTGGTTTCCATTCTCCCTCCCGCTCCCATGGAGTGAATGCTGGCTCACAGCGACCCCCGGTGGGTTTCTGAGACTGCAACTGTTTCCTGGAGTGGATAGCCCCATCTTTCTCCTGAAGACCTGCTGGTGGTTTTCAACTGCTCCCCATGAGGATTCCACTACACCACCGAGTTTCACTAGTGACTAAAGAGAACAAACAAAACCAAACCCAGAGCCATCGAGCCAAATCCAACTCACAGCCACCAGCAGACAACTTCATTACGGAGTCCATGGATTCCACAGAGCCTGTCCGACTCAAATCTTCCCAGAAGCAGACGACCAGCCTTTTCTTCCATGAAGTCTCTGGCTGGCTTTAAACTGCTAACCTTTTAGTTCACAGTTGAGCAAGAGACAGTTGCTGCTCCCCCCAGGGACCTCAATACTTTCACCTACAACCGACATTCTAATTTCTGGTCAAGCATCTTCCAGAAAGGCTCTGTCAAATCAATGTGACAATCTATTGAGGACGCAAGAAACCGTTCCTCAAATTCTATCTATAAAGAGAAACTTTAAAACATCAGTGGTACATTTGCTGTGAAAACCAGCGTACGATTTTGAAGACAAATATTGGAATTTTGACTTTTCCCTTACAGAACAACAGACCTGTCTTTGGGAGGTGAACCAAGCTCCTCTCCTGGCAGACAGATGAATTAGATGATGAGAGCCTGACAAAGGTGACTAAGAAATGACAAACCACTTCAGCGTAGGATATTCTGGTTCAGCAAATAAAAATAAGAGCCCTCTGTCACATTTGAATATCAGATAAACCGCCAGCATATACTAAATATTTATGGGGTATACCATAATGCTTCAAAAAGTTTGTGGAAAAAGGGTGATTAAAAGATAATGAAAATTTCCCATAAACATTGTGAAGTACCCTTCTATTTATATGAAGAAAAAAAATCGCTTGCTTATCTGAAGAGCAAATTTAATACAGGTCATCCTGTATTTTATCCTTATCCCCAACTTAGGGGATTCTGTGGAGGAGCAAAAACAATCAGTCAAGATGTTAACTATTGTCATTTTCTCTTAACAAGTTTGATTTCTATTGGATTTTTCATTTGTAACATTGTTTGTGATTTCTTTGTCTTGGTCATGTTGTAGTTGATATATTTAACTGGCATTTTCCATGAATCATTGTTTGCTTTTACTTCATAGATTTTGGTTCTTTATCACCTTCCCTCTAATTCTATTGGTTTAGTATGAGGTTTTTAAATTGCTTCTTCAATTTAACCCTTGGTGCATTCATCTAAAAGTTTTTGGTTTCTAATATATATTTGTAACTATAAAATCCTGATTTACACCTGTGTACATTGAAAGAATTTAACAACAGAGTAATAAGAGAGCCCGCCAACTGGGAAAACATCTCTAGCAATGACACATCAGACAAAGGCCTTATGACTAAAATCTACAATACCCTGATAGCTTCCAAAAAGAACAAAGCTAACTGCCCACTGAGGAGGTGGGCAAAGGACCTGAACAGAAGTTTCACAGAGGTAGAAAACTGAATGGCTAATAAACATCTGAGAAAATGTTCCTGATCATTAGCCATAAGTGAAATGCAAATCAAAACAATAATGAGATACCACCTAACACCCTGAAGGATAGCCCAATTAAAAAAATAGGAAAGCAACAAGTGTTGGAGGGGCTATGGGGACACAGAATTCTTCTCAACTGCTGGTAAACCTGTAGGTATGCACAGCCACTATGGAAATCAATATAGCAATATCTACAACAGATGGAAATTGAGCTAGCATACGACCCAGCAATCCCCCTACTGGGCATATACCCAGAAGAGGCAAGAAACAAACCATGGCCAGACATCTGTGCTCCAATGTGCATCGCAGCACAGTTCACAATTTTAAGGAGCTGGAAACAGCAAAAATTTCCATCAGCAGATGAATGGATTAAAAAGCTGTGGTACATAAATACAATGGAATACTACACATCACTGAAAAGCGGTGATGAACGTATGAAGCATATCACTACGTGGGAAGAACTGGCTAAACCAGAGGATTTATACTGGTACACATAGGAGCTGGAAACCTAGGGAATCCAGGACAGATGATCCCTTTAAGACGTGTGATCAGAGGGATGATACAGGGAGGGTGGAAGGAAGGTCGGGTAGAAAGGGGAAATCAATTACAAGGATCTACATATAACCTCCTTCCTGAGGTATAGACAAGGGGGAAGTGGGTGAAGGGAGGCAATGGAAAGTATAAAATATGAGAAAGTAATAATAATTTATAAATTATCAAGGGCTTACAGGGAGGGAGGAGGAAAAATGAGGAGCTGATGCCAAAGGCTTATAAAGAAAGCAATGTTATGAGAATGATGAGGGGAGTGGATGTGCAGATGTGCTTTGCACACAATGGACTTATGAATGGATTGTGATGAGTTGGTTTGAATACCCAATAAAAGGATTTAAAAAGAAAAAATACAAAAAGTATCACAGTCTCAGTGTAAGACATGATAAAATAATAATAATTTATCAATTATCAAGGGTTTATGGGGGAGGGGGTGGAGGGGAAGGAGGGCTTGATACCAAGGAGGACTGAAATAGAAGGCAAATGTATTGAGAATGATGAAGGAAACAAATGTAGCTTGACACAATGTATGTATGAGCCCTCAATAAAATTATTAAAATAAATAAATAAAATACTGATTTTACTTTTCTAAATTGAACCCGTGTTTCCTGTAATTTTAGGATTTTGGCCAGATTCCCTAAAATATGTCTCTCTAAAAAAATCAGCCTATGCACAAGCTTTATCTGTAGGCACCTTAAAGACTCTCACCAAACACAGGGAGCTGAGCTAAATGGACATTTCCCAATCCAAGGGACTGTGGAAATGTAAGCTCACCTACCTCCCAGCAAAGGATATGCTTCTATTCAGAGACATTAGCAGGATATGATCTAGTATATAAAACATATGTTGCTTCTTTCCATAACTGTAAAAAATTATTTGTCAGGACAATAAGGAGGAACGTATCTACCAGGTCACTTGGATAATTCTGACATTAAGTATTTGGTAGGGTTTTCTTGCTACTGTTTAGGTGCTAGGGAAATATTACAGTAACATAAAAATATTCACCTATGTGAATTTAAGTTTTATGCTTAGAAGGGGAGAAAATATTTACTTTAAAAATGTGATAAATGCTATCAATCATTCTACATGAGCCACAGGCTTCTTGACTGGGCAGTGGGGAAGCACTCCAGCCATCACAGGATGATCCCTTCTCTTGAGGAAGTATAACCTAGTGTTTAGAGAAAGACACATTTCTCATAAAATGTGGTACAAATATTATCTGTACTCAATGATAGAGAAAAGAAGACCTTTCAATTTAAGAAAACCTGAACTAGTATTTGCTGATTGATGCGGTCTATAATGAAGTATGTTCTTCTAAAAGAGTATCAAGGATCATATTGGCCATGTACAATTCTTTCCTGCCTTGCTTGCTGTTTTTAGAAAGGAAAAACAATCTCTGTTAAGAATCACTTGGTGTGAAATGGTCTACAGCCAACAGACTATAAGTTCAAGGAATACCACATCCAATAGGCATAACAGAAATACACATTTTACTTCAGTGAGCAGGGACTGGTTCTTAAAAACTCACAAGCAATCATTTACTGCTATGACTATTGGTTGCTCCCCTTCCAGAGACAAAAAGAATGAAGAAAATCAAAGATGCATGGCAATAATTAGTCCGAAGGAGCAATGGACCATATGGATCCCTGACTCCAAGGTTCTGATACTCAGAAGAAATACATGACATCTGGCTTTCACTGCTGCCACTCTGAAAGCATATAATAGGAGGCCTTAAATAGAGTGGGAAAAAACTGTAGAACAAATGTCACCATGATACAAAAGACCAAGATGACTGGCATGATAGACAGGTGGAGCCCCTAGGGTAATTGCCAAGGCTATAACTGAACTTATGTCTCAACTTTCAGACATACAACAACAATGAACTGCCACCAACTAACCAACCAACCAACCTACCAACCCACCCACCCACCCACCCACCAACCAACCAACCAAGCGCACTACTCTATAGGACAGTGTAGAAAGGACACGATGGGTCTTTGAAACAAAAATCTTTAGCAAGCCTCATCTTTCTCCATCCAAGTGGCTAGTGGTTTTAAACTGCTAACTTTGAGGTTAGCAGCCCAGCATGTAACCCAACTGCCACCAGGGGGCCATAGACAGGCCTATAAGGTGAGGCATAACCCCAGGTAGGTATGCACTCCATAGAACAATCACCTAGAGATCCATGTGGCAGCTTTGTCCAGAGATACAGCTCAGCAGGCTGGAGGGAAAAGAAGAAGGCTACAGAGAAGCAGTAAACACGGAGGGGGTATGGGAATTACCATCAGTGTCACAAAATAAACTGCATATGAACTGCTGCTTGAAAAACCAATGTTTAGCAATTTCCACCTAAATCACAACAAAAAGTTTTTTTGCTTTTTAAAGAATTTCTTGAGTGGCATGTGACATCACACAGAAGTAGAAGTATCTCCCTCCACAGGAGGGTGGCTATATTAAGAACATATTGTGACATTATTTGGCTGGAACGACTAAAGACAGATCAGTAATTCCCAGGCCCCAAATGGGTTGGAATGACCTCTAATAATTCTTTTTTTTTTCTTCTAATAATTCTCTAAGTGCAGTAAAAATTATGGTAACTGGAACTTGATGGGCCGACTGTTTTTGGTGGTTGTGCAAGTTTCCTGTCTTTGACAGGATGTTAACTGTGAAGCCTAGAGGGCTGCTGGCGGTGTTGTGAGTCACGAGTGGGGCTGCTAACCACACGGCGGGAGTGTGAAGCCGCCAGCTGCTCCGTGAGAGGAAGGGAAAGCTTTCTATGCTCATCAAGATTTACAGTCTCAGTTGTCCACAGTCGTGGTGGAAGGGAGATCGTGGTCGGTGTCAGATATGAACATAATTATAATTTATTGAGGGGTCACCAGGTGGGAGGGGGGAAGGAGGGAAAACAGAAGAACTGACACTAAGGGCTCAAACAGAAAGTAAACGTTTAGGAAATAATGATGGCAACATATGTACAAATATGACTGATACAACTGATGGAAAGATTGTTATAAGGGCTGTAAGGGCGAGTCACTAATAAAATGATCTTTTAAGTAAAACAAGACCCCCAAAACAGATTTTCTGTCTCAGAAATCCACAGGGGTAGTTTTACTCTGACCCATAGGGTCATCATGGGTTGGAATCGACGCCATGGCAATAAGTGAGTGAGAAGTCTTACTACATTTCTATTATTCATCATTCATGAAAAATATTTGAATTTTCCTTTTTAGACAGAGTGCTACCTTACAGAGATTTCTGCTTTAAAATAATAACAATCTGTGTCCTAAGGTCCATTACCTAATTACAAAAGAGCATGAGCCACCCTCTTGTTTTGTTACCTGTCATAAAATACAGCTTTAGACAATGCCCTTTGTCAATGCTGGGAATGATTTAATCTACAGAGAGATTCCTTTCACAGATTCACATCTAGGATCTAAGGGACAGAGTCATTAGGAGAAAATTATATTACACAGGTCAATAGAGGGGAGAAACACATTGATTACAATGGTTGAAAATGGAGAGAGAGAAACTGTACCAGACCACAGGTGGAAAGGAATTTAAAATCATTGTTTCATGAATCCAGAAGGATCCCATCAAATGATTTGCTGAAAGTCATAGCACTGACCAAACCAGGTCTTGAAAGCAGACTTTCACACTCAAAGATCAGTGTTGTTTCTTCATAGCAGGCATCTTTCGCCCATTCACCCTACCTATCAGAGTACTAGCTCCGTGCAGGCAGGGACTGTGTGTGGTAGTTTTGTTCAGTGTGTTAGTGGAAAATGTCCAAGTCTTGTAGAAAATGTACCCAGAACAAAGGATGTGTTCACAGTATTACTATTGGGGTTCCCTCCTTCTCTCCAACTCTACTCAAACGTTATCACTTAGGAGAGGCTGTTTCTGACCATCTTATACAGAAGATCCCTGTTGTTATCACCATAGAGATAGGTTCACTTTTTTAAAGTTTTCCCTTTTAGATTATAGGGTCCACAAGGGCAGAGGTGGAATCAATGTGGCTTAGCCTTGACTCTCTCGCGGCAGGCATAGCGCCTGGCCTCAGGAAAAGAGCCACCTCACTCCCATTCTCCAAGATGAACTGGTATGAAGGGACCTGAAGTTACTAGAGATGCAAGAAGCAGTTCTGTTTTTGTGTGTGAGCAGGCTCCCTATAAGAAACACAGGCTTAATGCTCTTATTTTTAGGGGGCGCTATGAGTTGGAAATGTCTGGAGAGCAGTGAGTGCTATTTAGGTAGACGCTATTCTGTCTGCTTCACATTTGACACAGGCAACAAAAGAACCTAGCCTTTTAGATAGCAACACTTACTGCGTGAAGGATGAGATTTGAAAACGAGACCTATCAACTCACAAGCATCCTCATGGTTCTAGGAGGGAAACTTGGTTTGTTATATGCTAGCAGTTTTGAGTTCAGCATACCATAAAGATGTTTACTTCTGTTTCACTGACTGTGCAAAGGTATTTGACTGTGTGGATCACGTAAACTATGGTTAACATTGCAAGGACTGGAAATTTCAGCATACTTCTTTGGATTGCATGCAGAACCTATACTTTGAGCAAGAGGCAGATTTCCACACAGAACCAGGGAATAGTGCATGGTTTAAAATCAGAAAAGGTGGGCATCCGGACTATATCTACTCAACCCATCTGAATAATCTGAGAAGCTGGATTATACGATAAGAATGCAGCAACAGGGGGCTGAGCCCCGGTGGCATAGTGGTTGTGCGCGGGACTGCGGCTCACTGGGACGGAGGTTCAATTCCAGCAGTGGGGCTGGGCCTCCTACTCCCACCACCAGAGAGCAGTGATGCGCCCCCCCCCCCCCAAAGAAAAAAGATCAAGATGATAGAAGCACTTCCTGATAAAGATCAAGATGATAAAGGTACTCAATATAGATTATATGCCCATGTAAAGAAATCATAACCGGATCAATGGATGGAGGAAAGACTGAAGTTTTCAAGGATTTTATTTCCTTGGGTTCAACAGACATGCTGATGGAAGCAGCAGTCAAAAAGTCCAATAAAAAAATAGAAAGAAATGCAAAGAGTCAAATGACAGAAAGCCCTGTGCAAATCTACCAAGATCCATTTCAAGTGCTGTACAGCAGTGATGCTACTTTGAGGACTAAGGTGCGTCTCATCTAAACCATGGCTTTTTCAATTGCTTCATATGGACATGAAAGCTAAACAATGACTAACCAAGACCTTTGATGATGGTGTTGGCGAACAAATCTGCCTTGAAAGGGGTTCAGCCAGAATGCTCCTTAGAAGTGAGCTTGGGGACCTCATCTCAAGGCCTTCTGAGGTGTTATTGGAGGAGGAGCAGTTGCTGGAGGAGGAGCAGTTGCCGGAGGAGGACCGCTGCTTCGCAGAAGGCCAGTGAAAAAGAAGAAGTCTCTCAAATGAAATGAACTGACACAATGGCTGTAACAAGGGGCACAGTGCTGGGTACGGGTTTGTTTTGTGGGGCAAAGTCTGAGAGAGAACTTACTGAGGACACATGACAATAGCAATTTTTTCAGGCAGACTCTGAAGATATGCAGAATCAAGACTTTCCTAGAGGAACCGAAAGTGTTCTGCCAGACTGAAAACAAAAACAAAACATTTACTTAAAACTCGGCAAATTTCTTAATTGCAGGAGGGATTGAAAAGAGTCACCCTCTGTTCCCCAAGCTTTCACAGGTTGGACAGAGGAACTGTCAGTGTGCGCCTGAAGCCCAGCCAAGGACAGGTCGCTAGGGCAGAACACCATGAGGATTGAGAACTGAAAATGAGATTTGGCAAGTGTGTAAGAATAGTTGCACTTGATTTATGGTGTTGGCAAAGAGCAATGAAAATATCATAGATTGTCAGTAAAGGGAAAACATTTAGGAGGAAGAACAGACAAAATCTTCTTAGAAGCCATGATGGCAAGACTCAAAAGAAGGATATTATGCTTGATACAGTGGAAGGTCAGCAAAAAAGAGGAATCCTCTCAAAAGAATGGAGGGACATTGGGGTAGCAACTCCAATACAACAGGGATTGCGAGGGTGGTGTAGCATGAGTGAGTTGTTCTGCTGTAAACAAGTCACTGGGGAGTCAGACAAGCATGTTTTCAGTAGGTAGAGGAGCTATGGCTTCAGGCTTCATGAAGTGAGAGGTCAGTATAGACAAACTGTTGACAGTGCTTTGTTATTAAGAACCAAAACAACCCAGCCCACTGCCATTTAATCAATTTTTGGTCACAGTGACCTTTTTTTTTTTTGGATAGAGTAGAACCAGTCAGTAGGGTTTCCAAGGCTATAAATCAAAGTTCAAGAAACCAAAGCTCAAACCAGTCTCACCAGTATCAAGTTCACAGTGACTGTAGAGGGCTGAGTGGAACTGCCTTATGGGCTTTTTAGTCTGTAACTCTGCAGAAGTAGAACAATCTCATTTTCCCCCTGAGTACCTGTTGATGGCTTTGAACTGGTCACCTTGTGGTTAACAGCCCTGCATGTAATCCACTCTGCCATCGGGGTTCCTTTGTTACAAAGGAGAGTAGATAAATGGAGTAGCAGCTGATAAAGATCAAATAAAACCAAACCAAACTCACTGCCATCGAGTCGATGCTGACTCCCATAGGACAAGACAGATGTGCTCCTGCAAGTATCAGGGACTAAAAGTCATTGTGGGAATAGAAAGCCAAGTGGCTGATGGTTTTGAACTTTTGGCCTTTTAGATTAGAGTCCAGTGCACAACCACTATGCCACCAGGTCACTTGCTCAGGAACAAATGAGGTAGCCTTTTAATGTTTGGTAGTGGCATTTCCTATATTATGTTTATATGCACATGGAAAAACTGCAGTATAGACGGGAAAAAAAAACTAGCAATGCAGGGGACAGACAGGCTAACAGTCAGTTCAAAGAACTTGCACACGCGATCTCTTGCATATGTAGAGAAGATGACATTCCACAGGACATAGCTCATACACATTGGTTAATAGATTTTAGGGGGTAGCGGTGAGAAGCGAGTCAATTTGGTTCTATAATTCCCTCATTTCAGTCTCTGGGAAAGGTCATCAAGCTTGGTAAAGTAGAAAGGCAGCCTCAAAGAGGAAGACACTTGATAAAATAAAACTGAGGTAGTACAGCAACAGTGGGCTCGAGGGAACCTGATCATTATGAGTCTGCTGCAGGGTCAGAGTTTAGTTCTGCTCCACGACGAGTCAGAGCCGACTTGGCAGCGCCTAGCACCCACAATGACCTGACTTAAGACAATGGTCAGCCGAGGTCCTAAGAGGTTAAGGAACGTGGCTGATGGCGACTGTTAGCTGGGGGCAGACTGTTAGCAGGTTGGCTCCTCACTCTCAGGATTTCCTGACCTACCGAGGGCGAGATCAAATGAAAGAGAATGAGATGCAAAGCCCAAAAACAACCATGTAGAAATAGCTCAGACAACCAACTGCCCTGTGGATTCCGAAACTCTGAACTCTTGATGGAGTAACAATCTCCCTCTTTCTCCCGTGGAGCTCCTGCAGATTTCGAACGGCTGACTTCGACATTAGCAGCCCAATGTGTAATCACTACACCACCAGGGCTCCTTTCGGGGGTGGGGGTGGGGGTCAAAGTCAGGCCAATAACCTACTCCTATCTTGCCTTAAAATTTTTATATTTTAGTGTAATGCTTTGTCCTAGGAATTCCTCAAAGAGAGAGGGCACTTCCATCTTCTCTAACTTGACCCTGGATGCCGTGGCTGCCTTGACTCTCCTCCCCCTGCCATTTGCTTGGACTGGCACTAGCGATTTCAAGAATTGATTTTGAGAAATGGGTTATACGGTTATGAGCTCAGATGAGGGCAGAGCACAGTGCCATGGGAATACTTCATTCTTAATCATGCATCAGCGATGGTTGGAATATGCCAAACCAACCCTTTGGAAGCCAACACGATACACGATTGTGGCTTGTGTCTGGAGGGAAAATGAGAACTGACATTCACCTCCGAAGGACCCGATCGGACCATTGTAAAATGTTACATTACATTGTAAAATGTCACTTCTTCTTTGGGTTTTGTGCTTGGTTTTCTCCAGGGATAAAGACTTCTGATTTTCAGGTAGACCCAAGAAAGATGACGTAAAGATCTCAGAGCACCATGCTACTGAGCTCTTGTTTAAAATGAATTGTTTCGCTTTCAATTTGGTCATTGAGGACTACTGGCTTTCAGAGTACGTAGGATGTGGGGAAGGGGGGTTGTCTGCATGTAAGCAAAGAGTTTTTGTCTGCAGGTAAGCAATTTTCCAAATCTTACTGACCACTGTCAGCACAAAAGCACCACAGGGCCAGCTTTCCTGGCACCCTCATTGCTTTCGATCCATCCAGCCTGCAGGTACATTCATGATTAAGTGCCTCAATAAACTCAATCTTACAAAGGCATGGGTGATATATTAATTCCTGGCCAGTGATGATAAAAGCAGGAGGATGCAGGGAGAAGTGAGGACTGAAGCACAGCACCCCAGCAGACATGACTTCATCAGCTGCAAGGTGGGAAGAACAAGCCACCCCCCCCCCACCCATCCCCGTTCTCGGTCAGTTCTTCCTGTGTCTGGGTGTGCAACAGGCATGCTGGAGGCTCACCGTTTCATTTCCAATCATTAGCCAAACTGTGCCGGGCTCAAACTGCACTGACGCTCTTCTCCTACATGTTTTTACCTTTGGTTTCTAACTTCTTGCCTCATGCAGATCAGATTGCTAGACATGGCGTACCCACCTCAGCCCGGCACTGTCACGGCCTACTGCTGCCCTGGCTTTGAGCTCAGCGCTGGGCTTCAGGGAGCGCCCATCTGGCAGCAGTGAATGCCATCAATGACCTTGGAATCCATCAAGCTGGGGCTGTTGGTCTTCCTGGCTCAAAGTCCAATGGTATCATTTTTTGCTCTGTGACCCCGAGCATGTTTGCTGCTTGGAGCCTCCAAACTCCTACTGTAAAATGGTCACAATCATAACCTCTCTCACAGAATTTGGGGGCAGGGTATTGAGATGTATTTGGATGTAAGACATCTAAGGTGCTTGGGACAATGCCTGGCAAATTGTAAGGCTCACTAAACGTTACCTGTTATTTTGTACATACTAGTAGTATTTGTCTTTTGACTCTGATCAATATTATTATTGTATAGTCTGCCTTTCTTTTCCCACTGCTGGCTATACCTTCAGGTATGACTACACAGTATTCCAGATCATTTCTTGGCCCAACCTACTACCTAGTACATAATCAAAACTCAATATGGGCACTACTGAAAGAACTTGTCTGCAGTCATCCGCTGGTTCCAGAAACACACTTACACACATTCTGTCTGGAATAAGCTGTGCATGTAAGAACTGGGATCTGAGTGGTGATACTTTTTGACTTGCTCTCCTATATTTCTAAAGAACATTTTAAAAACCAACAGTGACTTTCAAATCATCTCAAAACAATTTCATCATTTTCCTCCTTTTGCAGGATGAAACTATATTTATTCCAAAAGTAGGGAGAATATGTATCCTCATGTATTCCATTACACGGGGTAGAAATATTCTCCATGGCAACCTGCTAGAAATGCAAATTAACCAAATTTCAAACACAGTGCTGCTAGGGGAAAATGGCTATTCACATTAACAACAACAACAACAACAGAAAGAGCTGGCAGAAAAGTCCATGGCAATGATTAATCAAATCTATTTGTGCAGCCTTCTGATCCTACACTTCCACAAAGGTTCTACTTTCCCCATCCTTATTTCTCTCTTTCCCTCCCCCCTCTTCCTCTCTCAGGGAAATTACACACTCATAGTGACAAATTAACCTTCTCCAGGTTAATTAAGTGGTAATTGGACAGGTGCCTTTGAGTTCCCAAGTGAATATACCCCAAAAGCAACAGGAAAAGTAATTAATCCTTATGACAGGACCTTAATACAGGTTGAAGTTAGAAAGATAACAGCCCTCCTTTTTAATATTGGAATGCAAATCAGAAAGAAATACTAGACATATATACATACTATACATATCTCCTGTTCCCTGGTTATTTCCTATGCTCTGTAGCCATGCACCTCCCTCCAGTGGCCACACTTGGAGAGAGACTCTTTTGTTCTTCCTGGGCTACACAGGGACAGGACACGTTGCCCTGTGTGAACATCATCTTCAGCCTGGTGCTCCAGAGCCATGCAGGGGCGGCGGTGGGAGGGGAGAGGGGATCTCAATAGACAGGTGTCCCTCTGAGGGAGAAGAGGGCCATCGCCACCATGCCAGTAAGAGCCCACCCAGTGGCAAGCTCAGGAACTGTGTTGGTGCCCAGGTCTGGCACTTCTTGGCATTCTTTTATTTAATTCTCACGAGTTCCTTGGAAAGATGTTTGTGCTGTGTTTATCTGAAGCACAGGGAAAGTGAGAGTGCTATGGATTAAAGAACAGGGCACAAAGACCCAAAGTAGAGATACCATTTGAACCCTGATGTCTGACTAGAGAGTCACTACACTACATTAGCAAGGTCTAGAGGCACATCTGAAAATGTGCTGGTAGAAGCAAAAATGGTGTTGGGGGTATTAAATGTGGTAAGGATGGTACTTTTATTTGCGATTACTGGAGGAGGCTTTGTGGAGGAAATGATATCTAAACAAATGAATGAGAAGAATTTCAACAACTTGTGAGAAGGAACAGAAAGCTGAACGGCTCCAAGAACAAAGGCCACAGGGCAGCTAGTCAGGAACACAGTTGGGTAGCGGAGCTCTGTCTAGAGATGCAGAGGAGGAATCTGTCCTTCCACCTGCCAGACAGATCCAGGAAACTGAAGGATTGATTCCTGGAGGATGCCTCTGGTCACAGGTCCAATGAAACCAGGAGCCGCTGTTGACCAATATTGGCAAGAGAGACAGAGATAAAGAGGGACAGTGAGTGAAAGCAAGGCAGCCAGGAAGCCAAGAGAACAAAGGAGCCCATTAGAATATCAGAGTACCGGACCAGATGTCAAGAAGGCGGGGGAAAGAGTGTCCATCAGATTTCCGAGTTGCTCGCTGGGAGAGAGCACTGGAAGGGAGGCATTGGGAACAGGACCTATCCTAACTGAAGCTGTTGCATAATGTCCCCGAGCAGGCAGCACACTTTTCTTTTTATCCAATGACTTTTTTCCTAAATCATATGCTGGGGGGGTGGGGGGGGGAAGGAAAGAGATCCTAAAAGTCTAGCAAAAATCTTTTATGTGTGTGTTTGATTTTTTTTTTTCTAAGTCAGCTTTCCCTGCTTCTTCTGAGAAGGCAGGATAG
This sequence comes from Nesogale talazaci, assembly GCA_004026705.1. NCBI lineage: Eukaryota > Metazoa > Chordata > Mammalia > Afrosoricida > Tenrecidae > Nesogale > Nesogale talazaci. The sequence goes on along the minus strand of PVJH01010153.1, from coordinate 43,593 downwards.
AGAACACAGAACACAAGTCTGGGATAAAAGCAGGGACAATCCCAAGAAAGTGAGAGCAACAGTGATCTCAAAAAAATCAACACTCTTTCTGGAAGAACTTCTTGCTGAGAACTGAGCTCAGCTTCTTCCCCTCAACAGGGAGGGATCCTTGTCCCCTGCCATCACTGATGTTTGGGGAGAGAGTTTCAGAGAAAGAGCTGGAGCAAGGGTCAAGGGAATGTGGTTATGAGGAGCCCCCAGGGAGAAAAATGAGGTAGCCAGAGTCATACAAGGAGCCAATCTACTGCAGAAAGATTGATTACAGGTAGGAGTTTTGGTGGAACTGTGTTCCTCTTGAGATTGCTTTTACAGTCAATGCTGGCTTACCTCGCTATTGCATTGTGAGTCCTAAAATACGAGACCTCAGCAACCTGACATCTGTCCACACTTGTGTGACTGTGTGTCTTCCATGTGCTATGCAACAAGCTGTTCCTGACCCAAGCCAGGTTATTTTCAATCACCTCATATGCGTGTCAAAGTCACACACCGAAGCCGTTCAACTGAAAAAGTTTGGATGCATTTGAATTATGGTGCCGATGAAGAATATTGTTAAGAACCATGGACTGTCAAGAGATCCAACACATACATCTTGGAAGAAGGACAACCAGAATGTTCCTTCGAATCATGCATGTGGAGACTTTGTCTCACATCCTTTGGCTATGGTACAGCAGAGACTAAGTGAAAAAGAGGAAGTCCCTTGACAAGACAGACCAGCACAAAGGCTGTTGGAACAATGAGTTCCAACAAAGCAACAACCAGGACCAGGCAGAGCTTCCATCTATTGCACAAAGGGTGTCTAAGTGTCGGAATGGGCTTCCTGGTGACTAACAACAATAGCATGCGTGATTGGGGGAAAATGTAGGGGAGCAAACGTTTTAATGATTTCAAATATCATTCTGCCGAAAGTGCCACCTTGTTGAAGGACTCAGGTAAATCAATCCTGCTCAATGTATTCAAGGGCGGTTCATACTGGATGATTAGTTTTTGATTCTGATTGTTGATGACACCATTGAAAAAAGAATGTCATTGGGTAGAGTGTCACTGTGTGACTGTGTGCACTCAAAAGCCTGGACCCTTTCAAAATGGAAGCCGCCAGTCAGTAGCACCCCCTCTCCAACTGCATCAGTCAAGACAACCCAAAAGATCCTACTATTGTTGTTAGCTTCCCATGATTGGCTTCTGGCCCATGGGGACTTCCTGTGTGGAGAGCAGAACTGCTCCAGAGGGGTTTCTAGGCGGTGGCTTTTCCAAAGCACACCATCAAGGCAGTCTTTTGCGGCACCTCTGGAGGATTCAAACCACCAACCTTTCAGCAATTGGCCAAATGCTCAACCACTCACATAAAAAAAACCTCTCTAACCAAACGTACTGCTATCAAGTGCATACTGACTCATAGAGACCTTATAGGGCTGGGTAGAGCTGGCCTGTGTGCTTCCAAGACTACAAGTCTTTCTCCTGAGGTGCAGTTGGTGGTTTTGAACTGCTGGCCTTGTGGGTCACAGCCCAAGTAATAACGACGACATGACCAGGAAGCCTTAAATAGCTCCTATGGGAGGTGTAATCATCCTGCTAAAAACCACGGGTCCATGGCAACAGGGAATGGAAATTACATAGGCTAACTTGAAAGTGTATGTCCTAGTTAAAGGTATCCATGTTCAAATTAAAAAAAATATTGGTCGGCATGATTCTGTTTCTCCTCTCAGCTACCATGCCACTGCCCTCAATCCCCCCCACACACCACAACACACGCACATACACACAGCTCATCCACAGTTTCTGAAACAGAAGAGCATGTTCAGGCTATAAACTCAGTCAAACGAGCAACCAGACTTCCATGTTTTCCATAATAAATACTGTGACCAATCCCACTCTATTTTTTGAAATGCTAAATGAGATAATGATATAATGTTGTTAAATGAACAATGAAGAGAACAAAGGCAAAGGAACCCAATATTTTGCAGATAGCAATACCTACAGTGAATTTCTGCTGATAATTTATGAAAGAAGATACTACAAAGTAGGAAATGCTCTTACTGTTAATCACATGTCACATGACTATTTTGTTCATGAAAATAACATTGTCATGATTTCCAAACAGAAACGGATCTATTTCAATGGGAAAAGTCTGTAATAATAATAATAATTTTTAAAATATTAAAATACTTTCTTCTCATTTAGGTATTTTAGTAGGCCCAACTTGTTAGAAATTTATATTTCTCTGTATTTTCTCCTTCTTCTCCATAATTTTTTCCTCTTTGTTAGAGGTACTCTTACAGATACCCACCCAAATTCCACATTTTATTCTTGTTTGCAGTCACTTAGTAAGCTGCAACAAAATGACACCTTGACTATTATTTTAATTCCTCACAGAAATAGCACGACAGAAATATTAAACTCCGGTGAAGAAATGTGGTCAGAATCTTCTTAAAGTGCCATATGATGTTGGAAGAAAATGTTCAACAAAAAGGATGAAGTGCTGTTCTCCGTTCTTCTAGTTTGGACCATTATGTAAAGCAACTCTCATCAAACCTGAAGATGGGGCCACAGCATTTTCATTAGCAGCTCAGAACAAAAAGGGTGTTGTGCTTGTTAATAAAACTGATCAGAACAGATGAGGAGGTTAAGGTTATAGCTAATATCCTGGTTACTGAAGAAGAAATGTTAACTTGTCCAATGCCACTATTATACTCAAGAACCAATAAAATTTTGAGTAGATCCCCCACCCCCCCATGGATGGGCGCACGGATGCTGGACAACTAAAAAGGAAAACAAAACAAAAAAAAATAAAAAGCCACCCCAGCTAGTCATACCTGTCATGTCTCAGGGCTCTCATATCAACATACACAGTGGTGGGGTCAGGTCCAGAGGTCCCCTGTAAACAATGATAGACTGTGGTTAATTCAAGTTTTGGGGGAAAGCAATCTGGTTCTTGTGCTTTCTACTAACTATCAGCATTTTCTTTGGCAAAAATCTTAAACTGAAATTTAAAAAATTAGAATCACTGGAATCATAGCGCTCCAAGATATCTGTTACCTTGCAGTTGGATCCTTGACATTACAAATGGAACATTTTATTAAAATAACACTTTTTTTTTATATACAGCTTGAATCTAAGTCACAGAAACCAAAACAAGAAGTAAGGCAGCCATGCTATACATGTTGATAAATAAAGAGGGCTGAAATGATTAAGAAAATGGCCGGCTGGCAGAAGCAGGTGTCATGGTTATGAAGCGCCATTTGCTGCGAAACTCTTACGGCATGCATCCCAAGAGGTACAGGTGCAGAGCTGCGGAGATTGACACTGCCAAAGAATGAGGAGGATGAGGCTAGTGATAATTATTTCATTCCTTTCCATTCTATTTGTATCTTCATTGGCCCTACAACTTCAGGTGGTTATTTCCAGCAGTATGGGAGATTATATGTTTCACAGAGTCAGTTGGGCAGGATTTTGTGGTCTTGAGTTAAACACTTATGTAGTGCAGGGGACCAGATGTCTTATTTTGATAACATAAAACCTTTACAAATATGCTGGGTGGCCTTGGACCAGGCAGCTCCATCCGTTTGAGAGCTGTGTCCCTAAATCAATATCACGAACCAAAATTCTACCCAAGTTTCTCGGTTTCAATTGAAGAGTGGAGCAGAGGAAACTGAAAACAAGTTTTACAGAAAATAAGGGAGTCCTGCATAATGCATTTATGTAGAGTCACCCCCCAATTCTTCCATAGCGGACCCTTACCTGTTTGAAAAGAATGGTTAAATATAAGGAAACCAAGCAAAAATAAAGACAGTTTCAGTCAAAACTATACTGTGCCTGTTGATAATTCTCATCATTAGTATCCCACAGAGAAAAGGAACAGCACATGCAAATTAGCCTCTAAGTGGAAGCTTACGGTACAGAACAAGGAATATTCTTTCTAGCTCCATGGCTATTCCCGAAAGCTGTGTTACAGACTAGCACTGAGTGGAGAAGTGGCTGGATGTTTTGAGTAATGGGAAACATGTGACAATAGAAAGGCCAATTTAAAACAAACAAATCATAAAACAGGTCACTAAAAGTGGAAAATGAAGTAAAACAGATGAAGCAAACCATTGGTTATGTACGATGGAAGTAAAACATTTGTCACAAGTGTGAAATGTTTGAAGAGTTCTGAAAAAATTGCATCACCCCGGGGCCATCTGTACTCTTGCATCATGGGGTCGAGAGCAACCCCCTCCATCAGTCTCTGCACTCAACTTCTAGTCTGTGCCACTGCTGGCAGCTGCTAGGGCAGGCGGCAGGGTAGGCACTGGGGTGGAGTGAATGGAAAATCCCCTACCTGCTCGGCCAGCTTCCACAGCCTGTGAGGCTATAGCACCAGGAGGTCAGGATCGAGAAGAAAGGAGAGAACACCAGACCAACGAGAACCGAACATAAACACACAGACACACACGCACGCACATACACAGACACATCGACAAGACAACCCAACAGTTAAAAAGGGGATGAAGAAGAGGGAGGGTCAGGGAGGAGAATGCAGAAAGCAGGGAACAAAACAAAAAGATGAAAACCAACATCAAATGTGGAAATCATTAAAATTAATCACTGTCCCTCTAAAAGCTAAAAAAAAAGTTTTAAAAAGACGTCAACATATCCAGAGAGCCACAAAAGAGAGAGTAATAGTTGACTAACCACAGATATAAAGAGTTATGCGATGTTTCAATCCAGGAGGGCAATAGCATTGCTAGACAACTTAACCATATATCACTATTGTGGTTCTTTTTCTAGTTTTAAGTTTCTCTCCTTTTTCTCTGAAAAGTCGGAGTCTGAACTTTATTGGTTCGATCTGCTGGCCATACATTGATTTAAACAGCTCCAACTGGCTGACAACAATGATGGCAAGCCTTGAGGCTTCTATAGTTAGAATAAGTATGTGTGGGTTATGTGGAAAAATGGGGAGGGGGATGGAATTAAAAGACTAAGAAGCTTCTATGAACTTTTTGAAGTTCCCTTGTTTGCAGCCCTATTTTTCTACAAGATGAGTTGAAGAGGTAAATGCAAGGATACATTACATGAGTTGAAACGTAAAGTAACCACACATGGAGCCCTGACTAGCAACTGGTAACTCATGGAGCAGGGGCTTCCACTCCAGTAAGGAGGCAGCATACGCCTCACAGTTTCGCCTCCAAAGGAGCAGTCCCCGCACCCCGAGGCACTGCAATGTTCATTTCCTTTACTCCGTCATCTTCAGTGTTTCTGGTACCCACCCGCTCCCCCTATGAAATTATCGACATGAGCAGAATTGACAAATCTGCACAAAGTCTCTTTTCCCAAGATTCCCACAAAGGCAGGAAAAGTAGAAGTTACCCCGCAGGCACAATTCTTCTCTGTGGAGCTATGCTCCAGCTACGTACAGTTTAATTGCCCCCCAACCCTCCTCTCCTGCAATTAGAATGTTCCTTGGCAGACTTCAAAGCTAACGACACCCTAAAGAAGGCGCGCTTCTCTAGCTTGCTGTGGACCGCAGCTTGGTAGTAGACAGTTTGGCAAAACAAAACAGAAGCACACTGACTGCCATCCAGGCTGAACTGACTCACGGTGAACCTCTAAGACTGGGCAGAACTGTTCCTGTGGGGTTTTGAGGCTTTCAATCATTTCAGGAGCAGAAAGCCTGTCTTTCACCCATGGACTACTGTTGGTAGACTTGAACTGTTGATCTTGCAGTTAGCAACCAAACGCCTCACCCACGATACCACCAGGGCTCTGATACCGTCACTCAAAACCGATCCAGGTCTTTAAAAATGCTGGGGAAAGCTCACAATTTTCAAAATTATGATTGGGTCCTTCTTTCTATTACTCACACCACTGCAGTAATTTTGGCTACTGGTATCCTTCAGTGTCCTCCTCTTTAGAAACCAGATGCTGCACAGGAAGAAGGGAGGGAAAAGTGGCAGAGGAAACTGTACTCTGAAAATGCAGAGGTATTTTACTGGGCAGAATTACGCCAGATGCAATAAGCTCATTCCCTTGTGGAATAAAAATTTATCCTGTTTCCTCCAAGTTATTCTAACTCTGAATTTTTCTTATAATGACTCAGGATAGTGTCTCAGAAAAAACAAACAAACACATGTTTGATTGGAAACTTATTTTCTGTCTTGTCTATGTGTGATATAAACAGCACATGTCTAGAGCAAAGAAAATTTATTGGATTAATTTTTTATCAAAGAATAAAAGATGGGAGAGATAAATTAAAATTCAGGGGGTTTGGGATTTGCTTGCTTAGTAGTTTAAATTGTCGAATATAAACTTGATGGTAGGAAATGTAGATCCCCACCTAGTTCATGATAAAAACTTATTATTAAAAATAAAATGCCAATGTTTCCCCATTTCAAAGTACCTAAAATACAAAAACATGACTTTTTAGATGTTTCAGAGAGTCGAAATTTAACAAATCTTCGCTTGGACCAAAGTTCCTTTAAATAAGGAGATCCCTAAAACATGTAAGTGCCCAAAGTGCTTAAAGAGCCTTACCTGCTTGCACAAAGGACCAACAGTTAAAGTTATCAGTCCAACTAAAGCCAATTCAGAAATGAAAATAGAACATTTCTGAGATCACAAGTTAATGAGAAAACAGGATTCACTTGAAAATTCAATTTCATAATTAAACAAAAGTCCCATATAGGTCAGGGATATTTACATTAGTAATCATTTTATTTATTGATACTAAAGAGTTCCGCAGACACAGATATGAAGTGTTCCTGGAACAAAGGAGTTCCACGTAAGTCTCAGGCAAAGCTTCAGCAAATGCCAACGTAGAAACTTAGCCTAGTGCTCTCCTGGGAATGTTCCTACGTCTGCAGGGAAGCACACGCCACAGCTGAGCACTCCTCAGTACCAGCGTGAGACTCTGAAGTCTAGTGTTCAGATTTTCCTAAGTAGAAGTGCATGGAATAAACAACAACAACAAAAATCCATAATACTGATTTTGGATCTATCTACTCAGCTAGATGTGTGAGGAGCCAAGACAGCCTGAGTAAGATGTTTCAATACAAACCACACTCCCATTTTAAAGCGGAAATGCCTTAAGTGATTCCTTCGCTGCACTCAAATTTCTAAAGTTATTTCCTGATTCACATGAAAATGTGGTGTTACCGAGATGGGGCTGCCTTCGGGAGCCTCACTATTGCGCTCTGAGTAATATTTTCAAAACCCGTAACTGATGAGGGGCTCCCCTCCCCAAACATGGTCTGCCTTGCCCACTACCGGCAGCAAAAGAGGACAAGACGCCCCTGCCTTCCCACGGCTTCTTTTTGAATCTGCTTTCTCCCCTTGTTCGTAGTTCTGGCCACACAGGCTTGCGCAATCTTTCAGTCTTTTAAAATCATTACATCTTCCCTGTCAACGGGTCTTTTTCTTTGGAGCTCCCCTTAACTAGAATGATCTGGGTGCCAACAGTAACACACTCCGCTGCTAAGTGAAGGGTTGAAAATGAGAGTGTATGCACTGGTGCCATGGAAGAAAGGCCTGGAGATCTGCTTTTACACACAACGCAGCCATTGGACACCCTCGGAAGCGAGCTCACCTGCCATGGGTCCGAGCTCACTGGGTGGCAACAAACGGACTTGTTCCTCCCCCTCTCTCGCTTGCTACCTCTGATTTGGCTTTCAGAAGACAGCACAAATCAGCATTTGAGAGAAGCAGAGAAGAACAGTTAAATTGCTCTGAGCATTCAACACTGCTGAACTTTTTCATTGGAACAATCTTTTTGGTTCATGTCTGCCTGCCCGCTCATGGGTATATGGCATGGGTCAGGTGTGTGCATTTTGGTCTTTCCTACTCTACCACATCTCAGTGCTGGACTCTGGGAAGACAGCAAAATGGTAAAGCAAAAGCAGCTATGAGTCTACCATGTGTCACATCCACACTCGGGGATATTTATAAAACAGAAGAATAAGTGATTGCCACAAAGCAACCGGCTAATCTTGGGAGTCGGGAATAGGTTGACTTTGCTTTCTAGCTAAACAAAGCCCATTCATATTTTGCTAATAAAAGAAGATAAAGTATTTCACTAAAGATTCAAAAAGACCGAGATACTGGTCTCTCTAAGGTAGAAGTGAGCTTTCCCAAGATGCTTATTTCTTCAACATGGCATACTCTTTAATTATTAGGTCACTTTACTATTACCAGCACAGTCCTTAGCTAGTAAAGAAAATGTAGTCTTACATGCCAATCAGTACCCTATGCAAGATTGTGGGGCAGAGACTGAAGACCTGAATACGAACAAGGCTGCCTCTAGCTCCCAGGACACAAGATGCGGCAGGAGGCAACAGGCTTGAAAGCGCACAGTTGAAGCAGATGATAAATAGTGCTATCGTTGATTGGATCCATGATGAGGACAGCATACAACACAAACGAGGGATTTAGGGGTTGGGGCACAGCTGAGCTACCATTCAAACTGGGTTTTGAAAATGAGTGCACCAGCGTGTGATCAGGTTAGGATTGAGCACCGAGGCAAGCAGGCATGGGGACAGCCCCGTGCTGGGGGAGAGCTGAGGGCTTGCTCTGCTGGTGCAGGGATGCCTCTGAAACAAGAGCAGGACGAGAGGCGTGCGACCGCACCTGAGAATTAGATTAGGAAGGGGGATGTTGGTTCTGGATTTGGTGCTGTGGGTGACATGTATTTTATAAGAATCGACATTTCAAATGTTTCACTAGCGTTCGTCCGAACTTCATCTTTCATAGCTTTTAATGCCCCTAATGAGAAATCCAGAAATTAAAGAACTGAAGAGTTCTAACACTAATAAAAGTCCATTTCAAATGTTCTTAATGGTCTAAAACTGGAGAAAAATTTTCTACAATAAAGCTATTTCACCCTCTTAGTCATAAATCTGGTTACTTCAAAGTGATCAAAATGTATTAAAAAAAATCTATTCAGAATTAACAAAGGAGCAAAATTTCAGGAAGAGTGGCAGGAATTTACTCTGGGACAACCCTAATAATTCTGAGGTTCTCCCAGTCAGCAGCTACTACACTGAGTCCCATTAGGTACTTGGTATCAGTCCTCTGGTACATATTTACCCTGGAAATGAGAGTAAACTCAATTAGAACTTTGAATTAACCTAAAGGCAGGGTGAATGGGTTCAATGACTTGGTTTAGTGCACCAATTGTCTAAAGGTTAAAGGGGAAAATCTTTAGTTTTTCAACTTAAAAAAAATTTTTTTAAGTCATTGTTCTGCCTTATTTAGGATTTTAGTGTAGGCTAAGAAAACCCTGAAATCCTTGGGGGCCTTCCCAGGAATCCACAAAATCAAAGCCATTTTCAAATAATTCCCAGATGTTCATTAGTCATGTCTAATTGTGCTGACATTTGCCCTAATGATGTAATGGCCACAGAGGGTTAATCGCAGGTGCCTTAGTAGGAATCAAGGCAACAGGGCCCAATTAACTAGTGAATTTTTTTTCTGCCATGCAATTGTAAACAAAAATAAGAGCTGCTAGCCTTACAAATGCTCTTGATGAAGCAATAAAAAGACATTACTTTTAAATCTTGACTTAAGATATTTAAAATCCTATGTGATGAAATGGGAATTCCACATAATGTTCTGCTGCTGCATATAAAATAGTGGGTACTTTGCCTCTAGAAAAAGCATGCATGTGATTACACTGCAGACTGACCTTGCTACATTCTGAGGGAAGTCCATTTTTACTGGAAATGGTCACTGACATACAGACTTGGGCACATGGTCACTATTAGCTGGAAAATGAATGAACTGAGTTTGCTACATAAAGGAAAACAGCCCAGAGTATCATCTCCCAATTATAATATTTGAAAGCTTTCAAAAGAAAAATAGTATTCCTGAAAACTCTGGTCTATCACTGCATGCCTGACAACTTTCCAGTAACTACCTAAAGAGTTTCTGATGAGAGTGGTGGGATAGTGAGTGAATGTGAGTTTGGGGGATTAAAAAATAAAATGCGTCATATTTTTTTTTTGGGGGGGGGCATCACTGCTCTCTGGTGGTGGGAGTAGGAGGCCCAGCCCCACTGCTGGAATTGAACCTCCGTGCCAGTGGGCCGCATTCCCGCGCACAACCACTACGCCACCGGGGCTCAGCCCGCGTCATATTTTTTAATATTTTAAGTATGAGGGTTACTCAATGATCAAATAGCCATTGTATGTGATTAGAAAATTATGCACCTTGGTAAAAGATGCAACTGAGACAAATGCATTTTAATGAAATAAAATACAACTGAGTTTGAAGAAACTATTACTTGTTGAATCTTACTGTGATATCAAAGAATATCCTCAGCTATCTAAAAAGAGTACATAAAGAAAATCACTCCTTACTTGACTATATCTGTACAAGGCTAACCATCTGCCCCCTTTTGAACTCAGACAGACAGCAAAAGATGAAAGGCAACGACAATAATGGATCCAGCTGCCTTTTACAAAGCCAGATATTAAAAACATGGACAAAACCTAACGTCTTTGTTTTCATCTGTTATGTGGGTTTTCCTCGGAGCTCCCTCTGAACTCTCTCTTGGGGTCTGAGCAATGCAGCTCTTTCCGGCAGCTCTCTCCTGTCCTTATACATAAAGCCTATTGATGTGGTGGTGAAGTATGGGGAGGAAGGAAAGCGTACACTAATACAAAAATTAGGTCTCAAGTGTTGAGTGAGCCTTTTGCCTCAGGCTGTCACCTTCATAAGTGTTTCTCAGATTAAAACAAAACTTTTTCTCTCCACCCAGAGATGAAACAGGAAGGTCAGAGAATGTTGGAGCTAGGTATTCTCTGGTCCCCTCTCAGCAGGCTGTGCTAAAACCTACACTAGTTAGAAGGTGGTAAAATGGTTTCCTTCCATGCCAGGCCACTGGTAACATGAGCAGAGCCATCCGGGAACATTTCAGAATGGTTTTACTTATCCCCACCCTCTGCCAAAAGCACGAGAGGGTTTTCTCTCCCATAGTCACAGTGAGTACCTGATGGAGTTTGCGGAAGTAAAATTCACAAATACTGGTCAGCCCTGTAGATCTGGACCTCTAGGTGTCTTTCTCCCAGAAACTAGTCTCTAGCAACTAACTAGTCAATTACTGTTTTTAAATATTCTTATTCAAAATTGTCTTCAGCAGCAGTCTCTGTCTGGGTAAGCTACAATTTCTTTTTTTTTTTTTTTGGGGGGGGGGGGCGGCATCACTGGCCTTTGGTGATTGTGGGAGCTACCCAGCCTTGCTCCTGAGAGCCGCCGCTGGATTTGAACTGCCAAGCCCGTGGGCCACAGTCCCACATTCAACCACTTACTCCACCAGGGCTCAGCCCGGATAAACTACAATTTCTAGCTGACTCTGCCACAGTGGTGCTCAACCTTCCTAAGGCCATGACCTTGAATACAGTTCCTTGTATTGTGGTGATCCCCAATCATAAAATTATTTCTGTTGCGACTTCATAACTGTCATTTTGTTGTGATGAATCATAATGTCAATAGCTGATATGCAGGATGTATTAGGCAACCCCTGTGAAAGGGTCGTTGGACCCCCAGAGGGGTCACGACCCACAGGTTGAGAACAGCTGATGTACAGGGTTTCAGGGAGATGGTTTCCCTGGAATCTCCATTCTTGAGGATGGGATTGGTTTAATTACGTCCAAGATGTTTATAGGTTGAATAGAAAACCAATATGCTTCATTTCTTTAGGCTGCCTACAGAGAGACATTGGTTCCTTGGTCTGTTAGGTCGTTGTTAAGAAACTGTCAAATCATTCTTCAGTGTGGAAATACTTTTATACTCTCACCCACAATGAACATAGTAGAGTTGTTCCCTGCACACATCAACATTAATCTGTCGGTCATTTTGACTTTGCCTTTTCCCAAAACTAAACTCACTGCCCTCGAGTTGATGCCAACCCAGAGTGATCTATAGGATATGATAAAACTGCCGCCGGTGTTTTTTCCCAGACTGTAACTCTTTACAGGAGTAGAAAGCCCATCATTCTTTCAAAGAACATCTGGTAGTTTTGAACTGCTGACTCAGTGGGTAGCAGCCAGAGTGTAACCACTAAGCCACGTTTTCCTGATGACTAGCAATGCTGACCACCTTTCATGTATCGACTGATCATTTCTCTTTTTCTTAGAGTTATTTATTCAAGTTTCTTGCCCACCATATTTTTAAATGTTGATTTTTTTTCTTGCTGGTTTGTATGAGTTCTTTACAAATTGCGGACAGAGGCCTTTGATCAGATTTATGTATTGTAAATATATTTTTCCAGTCTGTGCTTTTGATATTTTCTTAGATGTCTTAATTGAAATTTTGATGTGGAATTTAGCATTAATATTTGTAGGTGTCTCTCTCCTGTCACAAATAAGGTGTTTTCTTTGTCATCAAAAGCTGAATTTTACAGATTCTTGAATTGCTGACTCATAGTCATCAGTCTATTCAATTTTAGCACTTGTTTCATCTCCAGTAGCTTTTCCAGAACCTCTATTGCATTCACATGAAGTTTCAAGAGTTTCCTCCATTCAAACAGGGGATGCTTCATTCAGCATTTTAACTTCTCTGACAAACACCCCATGACAAGCATTTTTAATGTTTTTCTTCATGCCATCTGGAGTCCATTTACTGGCTACTTCTTTCAAACCTTTTATCTGCACCTCACAGTCAAATTTTCATCATTTTCTTCTGGATGTGGCCTACCAGTTGATGCCAAGGCATAAAAGGCCTTCCTGTTGTTGCTGTTTTCTTTAGGAAAATCTATAAGGAACAGATGAAGCAAAGAACCCACTGATGGTCTTGAGATCAACACGTGCTTCAAGCATGGCATGCCATTTTCTGACTGTGGGACATGTATTGTCATCAGTAAGATAGAGCCCTGGAAATTGGTCAAGTCGCTTTTGTCCTGAATATCCTCAATGGTTAGCTTGAATTTTCTAAATGCAACTTCATCTTTCTGTAGATCAGCAAGGTTTATTTCAAAAACAGAACTCACGAGGCCATCAGATGCGATTTAGGTCCTTTGAATGTTTATGGTGAGTATTTCCCCAGTATTCTTGTATGGAATGAAGTTGGTAGTTTCACATCTTACCAACCTTTCTTAGACAACAGTCCTCTTCTGGACTCCTTTGTTGATACCTTTTGTCAGCCGCATGTTCTTGCTACCTACCACATTGCAGTTAAAGAGCTGCTAAGTCTGTAAGTCCTAAGGAATTTGTGCCTCGCTCATGATGTTATACTTCTTCTATGTTTTCTTCTGAAACTTTATTCTAGATGTTTTATGCTAAATATGCAGCACTTTGGTCCACCTGAAAATGATTTTTGTGCAATGCTGTAAGAAAAGGTATAAAAATCTTCCGTTGTGGAAACACTTGCCAAAAACTTGAAAGCATTTGCCAAAATATTCTTCCTATCTCATTTAGCTGACTGGGTAGCATGGTAGATCAATATCTAATTTCCTTTCCAATTTCAATGGTATATTCATCTTTCCTGTTACCAGTAGCACATTCTCTTGAATGTGCTATAGTTTTGGGGAGGTGTTAAGAAATCAGGTAGTGTAAGTCTGCCATCGTTTTTCCCCAAGTGTTTGTTTATTCTAGTTGACATTCCATTAAAATTTAGAATTATCTTGTCAATTTATTCATAGCTTTACTGATGAATTTGAAGGAGCAAAGATATGTAATACCATTGAATCTTCCACCCCATACATAGGGAAAATTGCTTTATGTTCTTAGAATATCTTTATCTCAGCAATGCTTTATGATTTCCTGTATAGCGTTTTCATCAAACTTATTTTATTTGAGATTTCTTGGTAGTACTATACAAGGTACTAAAACAGTCTCACTTTCTAGTTATTCTTTGTTGCTGTATAGAAATATCATTTATATTCTTACAATTTATAAGAAATATAAATATACTCTTTGTTAACTTCCCACAGTAGGATTTAGTTTTTACAGATTCAATATGGAATTTTACATGCGTAATCAGATTTTCTACAAATGAGGCAAGTTGTACTAATTTTTTTCTAATATCTATATCATTTTTTCCTTTTTCCTTGTCTTTTGAATTTTTCCTTGTCCTTGAATTTGCTAAAATTTCTACTACCATGTTGGAATTACTAATTTTAGGGTGAAAATTATGATGCTTGGCCATTAATTATAAGTTTAGCTAAAGGCTTTTAAAATATAGGCAGTCCAAAATATTGTAGAATTTAAAGATATCTAAACTATTTATTCTTCTTTGTTGGCCCAGATTTCAATTTAGTATTATTTTCTTGAAAGATTTCCTTCAACATTTCTGTATGTGGGTTTGCTGGTGCTAAAGTCTTTCAGCTTGCATATGGCCTGAAATAGGTTTGACATAGCTTTTTCTGTGTATATAATATTTTATTGTATTATTGATGAAATTTGACCCAACAAATTAAGTCCGCCTGGAATGATTCCTGTATCATTTGTTTGAGGAGCACTTGTAGACCTGTTTGTAAGGACTGAACTGCTAAACACAAGGCAGGAGGTCCAAACCCATTGGTGGCTTCCAGGTGAAAAAGTGAGGCTATCTGTCTGACCCCATGGAGAGTTAGAGCCTTGGAAACCCTATAAAATAGGGTTGCTTTGACCTGGAGTCCACTCAATGGCACTCATTTGGGTTCACTGATTACATTTTTCACAATGTGCCCCTATTCTCATTATTTCCTATTTCCTGCTGGGAGTTCTGTTTCTATTCATGTGAGTTTCTTACACCCCACCCTCACCCCTTACCATTTATCTTTACTTTAGGGTAAATGTTGACTACTTGGTCTCATTTTTAAAGAGCAAAAAACTTACAGGTGAGCGAGTTGACTCTATGTGCCACTCTGTTACCTCCAGGAATAGGGTTAGTCCACAGCCGAACAGGCATTTCAGAATATAGTGCTGTATTCCTCTGATCTCAACTGGTAAGTCTGGATTTTTCTAAGACTTTGGGTATTAATCCATATTGCTTTCCCATTCTACATGTAGTGTGTCCCTGAGCAGAATGGTTGGTAGGGGTAGCTGGGCACCACCTAGTTCTTCTGGTCTCAGTGTAAATGAGGCTGTAGTTCCATTTGGGAAGGTGAACAGTCCAGTAGACTAGTTTTTCTCTGAGTTTTTGTTTTCTTTTCTTTCTCTTTCATTCCCAATGAAGAGAGGACAATAGCTGTACTTGCTTTGCTTTTTAAAAGCTATTCCCACGAAGCATGACATTTTATGTTGACAGTTACTGCCTACACCAACAGTACTTTTATGATGTTCTCCATTTTCTCATATACATAATTTCCACAAGAACTCAAAATCATCCTGACACTTATTACTATGTGTAATTTGTTTTTTTATTTTTCAGATTTTCTCTTTATCAATGGTTTGGAACCATTGGATTGTGAGGTGCCTTGGAGTCATTTCCGTTTTCTGGGTGGAGTCCTATAAGCTTTGAGATCTATGGGTTGGCAGGATCCATCAGATTTTGATTTGGGAGCCATTACGCGCACATTTTTCCTAGACCTCTCCTCTTTTTTGGTGAATCTAATCATAGGTATGTTGAGTTGCTATGATTGCCCCATAGTTCACTGATGCTCTTCCACCTGCCTTTGTTTTAATGCTCTATAGTTTTTATTGATATATCTTCAAGTTTATTGTATATTTTTCATCCATATATAGTTTTAATCTCAAAAAATTAAATTTGTGTTTATTTTTTTTTAATAATCCATGTCAATCTTTAACTTTTAAACAGCTGGAACACAGTTAAAATAACTACTTTAGTATCCTTGTGTTACATTCTAACATCTGTGATATTAATGGGCCAGCTTTGAATTATTGATTTTTTTCCTCCTGCTGTGGATTATATTTATCTCCTTCTCTGTAAATATCATAATTTTCGATTGGATGTCAGACATTGTAAATATAGCCTTGTCGGGTGCTGGATAATTGGTATTTCTATAAATATTCTTGAGCTTTGTTTCTAGACACAGTAACATTATTTTGAAACAGTTTGATCCTTTGGGTCTTGCTTTCAATATTTGCTAGGTGGGGTGAGAACAATGCTTTCATCAATTACGACCTTTTCTAATAGACACTATTCCTAGCACTGTATAAGCAACAAATACAGTTTTCTTTTTATTCTTTCAGTTGTTTTCCTCTCCTCCTGGATTTGGGTAGTTTTCTGAGGATCCCTGGCAACATAGTGGGTTACACGTTGGGCTGTTAATCCCAAAGCCAACAGCTTGAAACTACCAGTTAAAACTCCTGTAGTTAAACTCCTGTAGTGAGAGTCTCGGAAACCTACAGGGGCAGGTCTACCCTTCTACATTGGTGCTACAAGTCAGAATTTACTCGATCACAGGAAGTTTTTATTTTATTCTGGGTTGTTTCCTAACATGCCTACACTGATTTCAAGTTAGCTGCACACTCAAAGAGGACCTCTCAGATCTCCAGCGTTTTCTCCATGCAACCTTCCTCTTTGATTATGTCCGGTGAGTTCGAGACACCATCCTCTCCCCAGATTCTCAGGATTTTCTCAACTCATGCAGCAAACTGGGCTTTACGCGCAGTTTGGTTCTCTTCTCTGCCTGTGATAGGTGGGTTTATTGTGCCCACATGGTCAATAAGCACATGTGAGATGAAGTGAAAGGTGGAGAGATAAATGACTCCGTGAACCTTGCTCTCCTTGTCTCTTGCTCTTAGATCTTCGGACCAGTATGCAGTCGGCTGCCTTCCTTGTTCTCTGCCTCCATTTACAAGATAATCTATCTGTGGGACACCTAATCCATGGACCGTATCACTGTAATTTGAGGTTCCTTCAAGCCCTGCTTCACCACGCTACTGGAATATACATCTCTTGAGCTGGAGACTGTCAGACTCTGTCATCTGGCTGACTGCTGGTGACCTGTCTAGCTGTTTGCTGCCTGTGGCTGGATAGTCTGAATTGCTCTACAGAGGGCTACCCAGCAGCCCTCAAGACTGGAAGGACTGCTAGTGTATTAGCTATGTCATAAAAATGAGTTGCACTGAGCCATTTGTACTGCTTTATAATTAACTACTTATTTCTGATTTTTTTTTCTCTCTCTCTAGATATAAAATTATTAATGTCCTTGTTTTTGTTTCTCTAGAGAATCCTCATATAGTGCCCCATGGCATGGAAACTCTCTTATGTTAGTGAGCTGGGGAAATCCTAGGGCTCACCTTGGTTTTCTTGAATAACACTCTCAGAGGATTGGCTACAGGAAGAACTATAATCTCAACATTTGTGCTCCCCCCACCCCCACTTGCAGGCTTATGCATGCATAGTTTACATACAATAAAATTCACCCCTGTAGGGTGAATCTGTGTATAGTTTGACAAACATGCACAGTCAGGTAAGAAGTTAGAGGACAAGTGTCTTAATCATTTTGTTAACAGGGCTCTTCAAAATAGCCTATAATTGGATCTTTCTTTATTCATTTGTACAATCTCTACCTTTTATAATTGGAGTATCTAGTTCATTTGCTTCTAATGTTATACTTTTTTAATTCACTATTTGTTTTTCAGTGATCCCTTTTATTCTTCCTTTATTCTGCTATTTTTGTTAAATAGAACATTTTTAGGAGAGTATTTTATCTCTTGAACTGAGCTTTGTTCAATTCCTCCCCTTTATTGTAAAGATTACAGTTTGCATTATTTATTTTTACAGGTCCACCATCACATGGTAGTGTACTGTAAGAATAGTATACAAACATTACAAAAGTCTATTTCCATTTAAATCTCTTCATGCCCTTTGAGATTTTGCCTGGGGCATTAACTTCAACTGCTCTAAGTACCACATTTGCTATTAGTTTGCATTGAGCAGTCATTAAAGAAATTTAAGAGTATCTCTGTATTTATGTATTGGTATGTTTTAAAAAGTTTTTTGTGTTTACCCTTTCTAGTATTCTTTATTTCTTCCTACAGATTTAGTCTTCTTTTTGCTATCATCTATCTTCATTCTGAAAAAGTTCTTAGCATTTCTTCTAACACATTATTTTCTGATGAGGAATTCTCCCAGTCTTACCTTGTCTAAAAATGTGTTTCATCTTCATGTTGAAAGATAATTTCAATGGAGAATTCTTTTCAACACTTTAAATATATCATTCCACTATTCTTCTGGGTTCTATCACTTTGGTGAGTGTTGTCATGTTTACTATTATTCCTCTGTAGGTAAGACAGCTTTATTTCTCTGTATGCTTAATGAATGTCTTTTTACCTTGGGCTTTCAGCATTTTAATGATGATTTGATGCTACAGTTTTCTCTTTATTTACTCTGCAAGGAGTTAGACAGGTTGTTATCTTTCTATAACCAGGGCAATTATGTCTTCTAATTGTACTTCTGCTCCATTCTATCTCTTCTACTTCCTCTAAGACAGATAATACATATATTTTATATTACCTATATCAGATACTCTGTTTCACTTTATTTCGTCTTTGCACTTTAGTTGGGGTAATTTCTTTGATTTAATTCAAGTTACATGTTGATCCCATTTTTCTTGTGTATCCAGTTGCCCATAAAGCCATCAGAGGAACTCCTTTTGATCTCCTTAATAATGTAGCTTTCATTTCCAGCACTTCCACTTGACACTTTTCCGTTTCCATCTATCTGCTGGTACCCTCATTTCTTCAGGAAAATTTTGTGCCTTTTTTGCTAGATCCTTTAAGATACCAATCAGTTAAAGGGCTTGTCTAATAATTTCAGATTTTTTTTCACTTTTTCTACTAGGCATTTCCTTGCATGGCTTAGGCCATATTTTCTTGTTTTTCTGTATACCTTTTAATTTGTTATAATTTAGCCAACAAGGTCTTTAGAAGAACAGTGTACCTTAAAGTAAATAACACAGGCAAGCTCATGCTATTTCTCCTTCAAGAGCTAGTTGGGGGGTCCAAGTAAGTCCACTCTGCATTGAGCTGGTCTTGCTCTTCTTATAGTGTCAGTTACAATCAAGTCTATATTGGCCTCACAGGCTTTGTGGGCATGATCAGGACTGTGAGCACTGACCGAACTATGTATCTCTTTTCATGATTTACATTATTTAAACTCTGTGGCTCTATCCTACCTTTTTGTAAAGCAAAATCAGTGCACCGGGTGAAGGCATCAGGGGTCTCCAATAGGTTTTGCTGAGCATCTCTATTACGCTCCTCGTCTATGTCATTCACTTGGTAATCAGAGACTCCTTCGAAGCTATGAGGCTCAAATGACTTCTCTTCTTTCAGTCCTCAGTAATCTTTCCAGACAAAAAGGAGCACAAAGGGCTTCTAAAGGCTTCGGCCTCTTCCTCAGACTTCAGAGTCCTGCTGCTCGGCATTTGCCAGAGTCTGAAGTTGTCACGTGGCTCTGGAAGACCCCCAGGCCTGCTCGCATGCATCCAAACACTTTAGCCTAGTAGTTGCACATTTGTGAAGCTCTCTCTGGTCTTCTGGCTTCTTCTCAACCTTTGGTGTACTACACTTCTGGAGAAGGTGAGACAGCCCCTGGGAAAGAGGTGGTGAGTAAGCGCAGCCTACCCCTGCGGCTAGGGTACCTCTAAGATTTAACCATCTTGCCAGACTGTAGTTGGTTTTTGTTTAGTAAGAAATCCTTGTATGGTGCAAACGGTTCATGCACTGGCTAAGGCAGAGGTGGGAAGCCCAACTCCACCCACGGGAATCCAGGAAGAAAGTCAACGACCTGCTTTCCCTCAAATAGTCACTGTAATCAACAAAGGAGCCCAGACCCTACAGGGTCGCCATAGGATAGAATAGTCTTCGTGGCTTTTCATGTCAATCATGCCTCTCTTCCTGCACTCTCCCCATGGTAAAAGTAAGGTCCTTGCTCTTCTGGACAGTGGTGCATCAATCTTCAGCTTTCTAGGAATTTGCATATCAGCCAGTTTGTTTGTACTTGTAGGGGCAAAAGAATGTTTCTTTGGTTGGTGTCAAGGACTAGCTATGGTGGTGATGTTAAAGTAAACACTAGTGTCTTTTGAAGAGCAACTCACCACCACTGACCTGGCCACACAGCACCTGCTTGTCTAGACCTCCTGGTAATTCTGAGAAGTGCTTTTTTTAAAAAATAATTTTTTATTTAAGTTGCCAAAGGAGGTTTCTGTTACCTATAAATTAGAATGCTGACTGATATACTGGGTATCTGAGACTAGAGTGTCCAGGATCTCAAAGATAAATTCTCATTATCTGGGAAAATATCTATCAGCAGGAGTGGATGTAAATGTTTCAGTGGAATTCCCCACAGCATACAAAGCCCCTGACAGCACCTTATTTATTTTTACTTCCTTCTTCTAGAGAAAGAAAGAAGTGAATTGAGAGATCCAATTAATGAAAGTTTTATTGTGACTATTAATTTTATTTTGAGAATTACCGGAGATTGATAACACCCTTTGAGCCTCCCCTCCTTTCTCTTTTCAGTAATCAATTGGCTCCTTCTCATACCAGGTTGGTTGTAGATCTCTTTCACTGTGTGAGTTCCAAGATTTAAAGTGGATTATGACAGTTACTATTGATTTAATTCCGTACAGTTTTTTTATCACACAGATTTTCTAGCTGATAAATTAGCCATTAATTTTTTTTATATAAGACCAAAGTTTCTACTTAAGGTTGCCTCAAAAGGCTTTTCTTAAGAAGCAACTGAAGTTCCTTTTGAAAAACAAGAACCCTCATTTCCTTTCTCTCCCTCCCTTTGTAGAATAGATGAAGAATGCTGATTTTTCTGTGACAATTTCTAAGTCTAATGAAACCCAAAACCTGTCGGCTTGTATTTTTGACAAGAATAATTGTGGCTGTAGGCAACATTTTTTTAGGAGAGGATAATAAACAAGTAGCAATTTTTAAATAGTACTGAGAGAAATTTATGTTAAGGCTAATTAACCACAGAATTTCTAATTTACTCTTTCTCATGTTCACTTTTCATCATACATTACATTACAGTCATTTTTACAGCTGAAGATTCTGGGAAGTATCACTTCTGGGTATAACAATGGGCTCAGGCTTGTGAATTTCGTTCTTCTACAAAAAGTCTACCATGTAAGTATGTTTCATATAAAATCAAAATTAACCATATTAGTTTATGAATCTATTCCTCTGCCATGCATCTATGACATAGGAAGTCCAAAGGACAATGTTAAAGGAATTAATGTAAGCAAATCTTGTCTTAAAATGTCAATGAGAAAGAAAAACAACCACCACCACTCAGTCTTTAAGATAGACTACTTGCAATAGCATCAAGACATAAATTAGAATGGTCTCGATATTTTTGTCTCTATGATTGTCTCTTAAAAATCTCAATTTTTTTCATTGTTCATCTACATACTTTCTTGACAACTTTATGCGTGTCAGTTTTCATAACTATCTAACATTTTGGAAAACAGGATTTCACATGACAGCCTATAGAGCAGGTATCACCAAACATACAATGGGCTGAGGAATGGCTGCACACAGACACAAGTTTCCTTTGAACTATGCTTCTGAGGTCCGTAGAAGATTACACACTCAAATAGCAAGTCCGATTTAGGTGATGAAAGGAAGCAGTTAAAATGGAATGCACATGCCAGTCTGACTGCAAGCAGGCCAGTTCTGCAAATACTTAGCTTACAAAGCTGTTATTTCTGTTGGATAATAAATCACAAAACGGAATTGGCAAATAGTTACGTAGCAGTGTGACAACACATTCGGTTTCTCTAATATTATGTCCTGTTTATACACTGCATTCAGTTTAGGAAACGATGAATCCTTTTTAAAATTTTTTTAACAGTCCTTTGACCTTGGTTCTGATACTTTCTCAAAAACCAAAATCAAATCTGTCTGCCTGTCTCAGCCTGGGGAGCAACATCAGACTGCTACTCACAGGTCAGCAGCTGCTCCAAGGAAGAGATGAAGCTGTCTGTTTTCATAAAGATGGTTAGTCTCAGAAAAATTGTACGTAGGGTCACTGTGAGTCAGAATTACATCCATGGCAGTAAGACTAGTTTAATCTTTTTTTTTTTTGGGGGGGGGCATCACTGCCCTGGTGGGAGTAGAAAGCTCAGCCTTACTCCTGGAGAGCTGCTGCTGGATTTGAACTGTCAACCCTGTGGGCTGCAGTCCTGCGCACAACCACTATATCACCAGGACTCAGTCCTAGTTTAATCTTTTAAAAAGAAATTTCACATAGAATTTTCCTCTAGTTTTTTAATGCTTTCCCCCTCCTCCCCCACTATCATGATCCAAATTCTACCTTACAAATCCGGCTGGACCAGAAGATGTACACGGATACAGATAGAAACTGGAAACATAAGGAATCCAGTACAGATAAACCCCTGGCGAGAGTGATGATACCAGGAGGGTGGAAGAAAGGTGGGGTAGAGAGAGGGAACCAATTTTAAGGATCTACATATAACCTCCTCCCTGGGGGACAGACAACAGAAAAGTGGGTAAAGGGAGATGTCGGACAGTGTAAGATATAACAAAATAATAATCATAAATTATCAATGGTTCACGAGGGAGGGGAGGAGGGAGTAAGAGGGAAAAAGAGGAGCCGATACCAAGGGCTCAAGTAGAAACAAAATGTCTTGAGAGTGATGATGGCTACAGATATACAAATGAGCTTGACACAATGGATGGATGTATGGATTGTGATGAGAGTTGTATGAGTCTCCAGTCAAATGATTCTTAAAAGACACTAAATTTTATCATAAAATATAATTATAAACATTCATAAGGAAACTGGAATTAAAACTTGAAAGAAAATGAAATTGAACAAAAGAAACCTGACCATTATAAGAAAAGTCAAGAAATAAAATGGTGTGGGGGGGGGGAGAAAGAAGTTTTAAAACTTCCTTTTTATTGTAGTTTGGGGGCAAACATACAGAGCATATTAATTTCCCATGCAAAAATTTGTATACATTTTGCTAGGAGACACTGACTACACTCCTTCTCCATAACATCACTCTTCCTCCCCCATCTTCCTGGGGTTCTCTGTTTCCATTTATGGTCCTTTCCTGTCTCCTTCCCTCCTCTGAGCTTTGCATTTTTGAGCAGATGCTGCCCATTGGATCCAGTCTGGTTGGTTTTACGGAGAACAGCCTTCCTACTCTTACCCCCACCCCTCCACATCACTGCCCTGGTGGGAGTAGGAAGCCCAGCCTTGCTCCTGGAGAACTGCTGCTGGATTTGAACCGCCAACCTTGTGGGCCGCAGTCCCCCGCACACCCACTGCGCCACCGGGGCTCAGTCAGCCTTCCTGCTCTTATTCATCACTCTCCAGGCCTGTTTATGGTTTACACCTAGGAATGGGCTCAATTTCAGGATTGAAGAGCATACACGGGTCACAGACCCTTACGTCTAGTCGTATTTATTATGTTTGAATTCTGTTCTACCATTTCCCCTATTCTCTGTTCAAGGCTGCATACTTCTCCAAGAAGACAGATGACCATGTCTTTCTCCTGCAGTCTACTGGTGGATTCAAACCACTAACCTTTCACTTAACCACTGTGCCACTAGCGCTTCCTCTATCATGTCCTCAAGTCTAGTGCCACTAAGTCAGTCCTGACTCATAAGGGTTTCAGAGGCCATACATCTCTCTGGAAGCAGACAGCCTCATTCATCTCCCATGGAGCAGAACATCAGGTGGGAGACACAGCCGGCCTATATAGAGTCAGTCATCCAAGGCTTACCCAACAGCATCACCAGGGCTTTGTGAGTGTAGGCAAATTCAGTGAATCTTTCTGGATTTCAAATATTTCACACCTTCCATTTAGAAGTTGAAACCTCAGTAAGTTCAGAGAAGATCAATGCTAAGGCTGTCTGCAACTGAGTGGCCTGGTACATGGTTCAAGAAGCCTGTGTGC
The DNA here is from genome assembly GCA_004026705.1 of Nesogale talazaci. Classification (NCBI taxonomy): domain Eukaryota; kingdom Metazoa; phylum Chordata; class Mammalia; order Afrosoricida; family Tenrecidae; genus Nesogale; species Nesogale talazaci. Next base: position 19,760 of record PVJH01010153.1, on the reverse strand, counting down.
AGAGATCTTTTTCTTAAGGTGTGGGCCCTTACACTTGTTGTTTGAGATAGAAATGCTGCTGGAAGCTTATAATTTTTAAATGACAGCCTCGGCTTTTTATGATGGAAATTCACACCATAGCTTCATTCCAGAGAAAACTCATGACTGGTAGGGGCCTTCCTTTACACAAACACTTGGACTCCGGTCATATATTTATGAGCAAGGTTTCTCTAAGGTAAGCAAGATTAGCAGTTAAAGGTCTGAGAGTGTTCACGAAACCTATTCCACTTAACAAAGTGACTATGAGCACGTGAGACATTATGCTAGACTCTGAGGGAAAGTCAAATGAAATGACCTTTCATATTACTTTTTGTCAATTATAGGGCAGAGGGACAGGATTATGTGTCTATGTATATATGTAACTAGAAAGTGCTAAGAAGAGCAATAAAGTGCCATAGAATTTCAAAAAAAGGTTTCATAGAGGAGAGGGAATTATTGATTGTCAAAGGTCTAGTTCAAATAGAGCATAGCTTGAATACAGGTACTAGGGAGTAAAGGGATAAAATATGTGCAAAGTAAAGAAAATGGTGCAGTAGAAAAATGGGGTGCAAAGGATGCTTGAGACCAGACAACAACAGGAACAGAGTGCTTTGCAAAGTACCACATGGACTCCTAATTTATATTGATGGAATTTAAAATTTTTATATGTCGCTTATGTTATTGAATTATCACTGTGCCAAATCAGTGTTGGACCAAAGGTGCAGGACCTCTCCCTCCCTGTGCATGAGCACATGGAACACCTTCAGGTCTTACAGCAACGCAAACCTGTCAGCCTCACCACTCAGCCTTCACCAGAGATCAGGACACCTTTATTTTTATTTATTTATTTATTTATTTTGGCATCACTGCTCTCTGGTAGTGGGAATAGGAGCAGGACACCTTTAAAAGGGTGGTATTAATGAAGCCTAAACAACACTTGAGAGCCTGGACAATGGGAAGGGATTCCACTGTGTATCTGGATGGTATCCTTCTCTTAATCATCCACCAGTATCCAAGAGATTTTTCCCTTAGTTCCTCAACTATAAGGCTTACAGTCAAAAGTGATAGTCATTGAAAAAAGGCCACAATTTGATGCAGAAAACCACCTTGTCAAAAGCAATGAATCGACTGGAAATGATATTGCAAATCACTGATTTTTACATAGAGAGGTAAGTCTATTGATCCCAAGGGAAAACTATTAAATTCTTCAATGCCTGTAAGTATTTAGGTACAGAGAATTAAAGGTGACTCTCTGTGTGTAATAGAATTATGACTGTTACCATTTTTTGTTGCTGTTAGTAGCTTGTAATATATTTTGTTTTCCCCTAAAATCAGAAAATATTTCTTTGTAATAAAAAAGCAACCCAATTTATAAAATATGTAGACTATATTTTAGGTTATAGTGCTTATTACTTCTTTGTCTAAACATCTTTAAAAACTTCTCAAAATGTAATAAAGAGAGGATTTCTGTCTTCCAGAACATAGGCTATATCTGCTACTTCTTTGATCTACATCATCATACATTAAAAAATCCTTCCAAGTTAATGAGAAAAAAAAGAGTATTGTGTTTGCTACCTTCTTCACGAATGAGTTGGAGTTGACTTAACGGCAGTGAGTTTGGCTTGATGACCACTACTTTACTGAGATGTCATTTCCTTAGATAAACCTTCTGTGACTATCTATACTTAGCATTGTCACTCTTGTGTCCAAGTCACTTTTTAATTTCTCTCTCTCTGCCCATTATGATATACACTTGTTGCAAAAGTTACTTGGATGCAAGTTGGATGAAAACCCATCAACCACTCAGGTTGCAATCAAGTGTGCTTATAGTCCATCTCATCCATGAGAGAATCTCACGAAACTTGTGGGAAAATGGGATTAAAAGATAAAGGGATTTTTTTTCTCCAAGAACTTTTTGAAAACTCCTTTAATTACACGAAACAATAAGTGAGAACAGGTCTTTGTCTAGATTTCCTATGTGGTAAAATTTGACCTGGACTAACTTTTCATTTAGAGTAGTAGCTGATCACACATCTGAACTGTGGAAAGATGAAAACAGGTGATTTTGTGGTTCTGTGTCACTACTTACAGTGAATGTTACATAATATATGAAATATGGGTCTTTTCAAAAGGTCCCCACAAAATAATAATAATGATCATCTTGGGGGCTGAGCCCCGGTGGCGTAATGGTTGTGTGCGGGACTGCGGCCCACTGGGTTGGCAGTTCAAATCCAGCAGCAGTTCTCTAGAAGCAAGCAGGGCCTCCTACTCCCACCAGTGATGGGGGTGGTGATGCCCCCCAAACAAACAAACAAACAAAAAAATAATGATCATCTTAATTCTGCAACACAATGGGCCCCCAGCGCTTTGGAAAGGGCCTGCAATTCTTCTTGTATTCTTAAGTTTGTATGTACTTTAGTGAATTTACCTCTACCATCAGACACCTGGGTGTTTCCAGCTGTTTTCTGCTTCTAGCCATTCAAGAAAGGCTTACATGGCTAATGTTAAGGATAAAGCAAATAGGGAAAAAATGTACAAAGGTGTTTAAAGATGCTTCCCAGACTGCAAAACGAGAACTAAGAAGTGACTGACAATACTCATTTTTGCTTAAGTCGTCATCGTAATGAAGTATTTTCCATAAAATGAGATTTATTAAGAATATGATATTAAAAACAAAAGTCAGTTGCCACAGACTCAAACCCAACTTGCGAAGACTCCAGGTGTATCAGAGGAGAACTACTTTCCATACAGGATTTCCCCTCCTTCCCTTTGATCTCAAATGGCTGATTCATGGTTAGTTCAACTAGCGGTGTGTGTGCCTCACGAGAATTATTGTTTCCCTTCAAAGCCTCTCTCTTGTTTGGCTGACAATAGGGTGATAGGGGTAAATTCATTTCTGGGTCTGAAGGAAGACTGGGGACTCCACCAGTCTCCTCCGGACGTAGAAGCCTTATCTTCTTTATGACTTTGAGTCTTGCCCCTCATTTCTCTCCACTCTCTCCATCTCATAGGATTCCTTTCCGAGGGTCGCGGGTGGTTGCTGGGCACCAGCTAGTCCTTCTGGTCTCAGGGCCATGGACATATGTGCTTGTGGGGCTCAGCAACCCATTGTTTGCATGTCACGCTGACTTTTGTCAAAGGGTTTTCCATCGCCCATTGTTAGAAGTTGACACTAGACTTTTCTTCTGAGATGTTGCTAGTTGGATGCAAACCCATCAACCACTCAGGTTGCAATCAAGTGTGTTAATTATTTGCAATATTCAGGGTCCCCATTCAAAATAAATCCACCCAGTCAACACTTACACATTCTGGTGCCAGATGCTGATAGTGTAGTAATGAACAAAAACAGAAAGAGTTACCGTGTCCGGAACTCACAGGAGTAGTTCTACCAATTACACCCAGGTCTGTAGGGTCCCTTTGAGTCAGAATTGATGAAATGGCAGTGAGGTTATGGAGCTAAGACTTCAGGCACTTAGCAGGAACCTTCTAAAGCAGTGGTTCTCAAATTTCCTATGCCGGGGCCCTTTCATACAGTTCCTTATGCTGTGGTGGCCCCCAACCATAACATTATTTTGTCGCTACTTCATAACTGTCATCTTGCTACTGTTATGAATCAGGCAACCCCCGTGAAAGGATCATTCAACTTTATGGGCTAACTTTATTCTGCCCTTGAGGCTTTTACCCTTAAGGATTTTTTCTATTATCCTTGGAGTATTTTATCTTCTCCTTAATGTATTTCTTTCTTTTTTAACTTTTTCTTTTCTTTTTTTTTTAAATTTTTTTTCTTTTTTTTTTTAGGCATCACTGCCCTGGTGGTGGGGGTAGGAGGCCCAGCCTTTGCTCCTGGGAGCCGGAATTGAACCTCCATCCCAGTGGGCCGCAGTCCCGCGCACAACCACTACGCCACCAGGGCTAAGCCCAACTTTTTATTTTCTTAAGACTTTCGTAATAAGCCTCCAAGAGTGCCTTGTGCCCTTGGAGAAAATCTATCAGGATCCTTTAGACTTCCCAAGAACAGTCATTACAATCTTCCCATCTCTCACCCTGGAATTTAACTGACCCAGCAAATCCCTCCAGCAAATTCCTTTGGAAGCCATGATTTTGATGGGGTTTTAAACTTTATTGTTGAACGTACTCTGTGAACACTAAAACATGTGTCTGACTGACAGAATTTTTCTGCATCCATCCCCCAATCACTGACACATTTAAACATGCTTTGCTTGGGATAAACTTATGTACTTATGAACTGAAATCCTAGCAACTATACATTTTGACTTCTCATAGATGCAGTTATGTTCCTTGTAGCAATAAAAATTTACATTTTGTGTAATACAATGTTGTAGAAATTTCTTTGTCAATTATTTTGAAGTACCCATGAATCTATCTAGTCGATCTATTCTATGTTCTTCTCCATCTATTCCCCAACAAAAAATATTTTCTATCCTGCTTCAAATTACAGTTTATGAAAGAGAAAAAAAAGAGAGAGAAATGTTAGGATTGTCAATTCCCTCTATTTCATGAATCGGTCTGGGATGCCCTGATTACCTACTAGATCGAGAAAAATGTAATTTCCTAGTGCTAAAATTAAGTGAAGAAGTGGATCTCATATTTCCCACTTCACCAAATGGAAGCAGAAGGCAAGAAACCTTTCTGAAGACCAGATCATGGTGAATAGGAAGAAAATGTTTTCACATTCAATAAAATCAGTTTGAGAAACATGAATTCTTCCGATTTTTTAGAAAACAATTTCAATCATCTCAAATCAAGAATCAGGTAAGTCAATCATTTTATGGAGTTTTGTGGCTGTTTCTTCCTGAAGTGATCTCATCAGACTTGTCAAAATGGGAAGAAGGGGTAGAGGTCGCGCTTCCACTTAATTTGTTAATGGCCACGTCCCAAGTATCAGTCAGAAGGGGAATAGAAGGCGGTCATCTTCAGTACGAGAATGCCCATCTTCAGCACCCCTCTCTGTAGGTCGTGCACTGCAGGGGTGTAGTGGCGTAGAGGGAGTAGTGGAGCAGACACGGACTGATCAGCAATGCTTCTAGTCCTCCTTTCAGCATGTGTAGAGCAGCTACTGTCAATAAAACTTTATTTCTTTAAATACTGGAGGAATGAGGTACGAAACTGTGGTCTGGGGCAGCTGGATTATTTTCCTTGCTCTCAGATGGTCCTGGTCTGGTCTAGGATATTCTCCAAGGTGGCAATGATCCTTTCACAGGGGTTGCCCAATACATAATAGTAGCAAAATGACAGTTATGAAGTAGCAAGGAAAATAATTCTATGGTTGGAGGGGTGGGGCGGGGTGGTGGTGGTGGTCACCGCAACATGTGGAACTGTATTAAAGGGTCGCAGCATTAAGAAAGTTGAGAACTACTGCTCTAGGGATTGTTGTATCTCATGTTACATGGAAAGATGATGTGAAAAGTAAGACATGATGCCAATGGGAAAAAAAAAACTAATAACAAAATTTTAAGCCATGATTAATGGAAGACTATTTTCATAAGAGTTACTTCATACCTAAGTCATAGAAATGCTATAATTATTTGTATATTGCCATTATAGCACCAAATCCACCAGCCTGCTTAAAGCAATGCAATGTTTCATAAAAAAAACTATTTTCAAACAGGAACTACAGACTTCAGGAGTTCCAGGGAAAGAATTCTTGACACAGTGAAACACCTATCTAGTATCCAATCTTCAGAAAGTCTGATAGAAGTGGCCTGGACACACTGCTACTCCTGCTTTGAAATTTAAAATACTCCAGGGCAGAATAAGTGCTGTGACTGCAAGTTATGACCAGTGACTACTGACAAATGCAGATTATAATTATAAATAATCATGAAACATGCATGGGATTAAAATGTGTTCTCTTAAATGTAACTAAGCACCAACAAAATAAAACCAATTTAAGGAACACAAGTCTATTCTCTATCCCTGTCACTGAAGCTACTGGTCCCATCAGTTGACTCAAACCCCTATTGATGTTGATGAAACTCACCTGTAAGCAAATTGCCAGGTTCACTCGACAGCCAAAGGAGGTGCTCACAGCCCGTGGATGGAGGCCGAGGTCTTTAAACAATTTGGAAAAAGATTGTGTGAGTGCTATCCGAGGTCGTTCTTCTGCCACGACTACACACGTCCTCACACGAGACAAATCTAGCCCTCGCGCCTAGAAATAATTGGAAAGATAGTAAGTCAGTCTTCAGCTTAGTTCCAGGTAACTTGGGAGCTTCTTAACTGAGAATCCCATGTAAATAATAGCAGAAAATTCAACACAGTCCTTCATTTCCAGGGTTCCCTGGACTTTTAATGCCACAGTGAAATGTTCCAGGATAGCCATGTAAAAAAACCAAGGTGCCCCAATATTATCAAATGCATCATTAAATACTTATTTAAAATAGTAGCAAGAAGCAACAGTGAGAATTGGGAGGAGGAAAGTTCCTGAAGAAAATAATGAAAAGTCAGAATCTGGGGAAAAGGAACAGCAGTATTTCCTGTGATTACAAGCATGTACACACAAGCACATACAAAGGAGAGAAGTGAAAGAAACCTCACTTTTGAAAAGATATGACAGTAGAAAAGTATGATTTTTGGAAAAATTCACAAAGATAGCTCTCAAATTTATGATATAGGAGACATGAAGGGTATCATATTTTTATGATGGAGTGTGTCTCAATTTCTGGACCAAATTACTGAGTTCAAATAAGTCAACAATGAGAGAGAGAAAGAGAGAGAGGGAGGGAAGGGAGAGAGAGAGAGAGAGAGAGACTGACTTTGACTGAAATGAGTCAAGCACAGCACTCTTGGATTTCTGGGGCCTTGCTGAGAGAAGACCAAGTGAGGGACAAGTATCTCCTCTAACTCTAATGGGAAGTGGGGACCGAGGAGGCCTTCTAGAATGGGAAGAAGAGGTATGAGGATAAGAACCACCACACAGTTGATCAAGCATCCTTCAAGGGGCACTAACCCACATATAACTCACAAGATTTTCTAATGGAGGAGGAAATGTATTCCAAGATAACTTTGACGTGAGTGTTTTACATATAAATACAATTGTGTATAGCTCAAGTCACACACAGGGATAACCTTAATTCTGAGTAATATAAATGATATATCCATATGTCTCTGTTACAAAATGCAATAATGGAGGGTGAGATAGCCAGAGATTTAAAATTGGGCTGCAAAGTTTATGAAATGTGAGAACTTCACTAAACTGCAAAGGCTTTCTGTAACTTAGCTTCTTCATCTTTAAAATGGAAACAAAAAATGGTTTTTATTTTCAAGAGTGGCCTTGAAGATTGAAGTAATACTATAAGTACTTAATAACCACTTCATTATGTTTTACCTTTCAGTTATTATATATGCACATAGAGGAAAAGTTTATAGATACAATATCCAAATACTACATGATACAATAAAGGTAGGCATGAATAATGGTTATTTGTAGATTTTGTTTTCTGTATAAATACATAAAATTAGGGAACTAAAAATGTATTCATTTAGCTAAATATCAAAGGTTTTCTTGCATTTTGTTTTCCTGGTCCAAGCAAAATGTGCTAATTTTGACTAGGAAAACAAATGCTTGAGAGATAAATGTATCACTTCATTATTTGTATGTGTGCAGCTAATGTGCGTGTATTATGATAGTTACATCATCTCCTGTCACCTTGTGAAGGGGTGGAGTCTAGCCTGTCAATCAGGTCACAGCCAATGAAGCTTCTGTATGGGCCTGGTCTTCTCCTGAGGATTCTGGGAACTTCTGTCTTAAACCCTAGAGGCAGGAAACACTCTCTCTGCTTCTCTCCCTGTGAGACATTTATTTTTTATTTTTTTCTAGGCATCACTGCCCTGGTGGTGGGAGTAGGAGGCCCAGCCTTTGCTCCTGGGAGCTGGAATCGAACCTCCATCCCAGTGGGCCGCAGTCCCGCGCACAACCACTACGCCACCAGGGCTAAGCCCCCCTGTGAGACATTTCTGTTGACAGGCCATACAGAGTTATGGTGACAAAGCCAGAGACCTGGAGCTGGAGGAGTCACATGGAGACCCCTGCCAGGACTGGGATGTTTCACCACCACTGGATCCACAAGACTTCCCACCAACTGACCTGTGATCTACCTGTATTCAGCGTCACTGCGTGTATTTCATGAGTGTGAAAAGGATTTATAGACTGCTATCAGACATATGGCCTAATATCAGACTTATGGACTTGAACTGGACAGGGCTGGGATGTTTTCTCAATATATCTATCTTTGATAGAAAGTTCTCTTGTACACACGTGTCTCGGATTTGTTTCTCCAGTCAACCTGGACAAACATATGTCTAGACACAAATATAATCTGTTTATATACAAAGGCATGCTGAATAGAATGTTGTAATACAATCACCACAGATCATATACTTTGTAATTAAGAACTACACATTTTCCATGGAAATGTTTCTCAGAATGTTCTAATTTAAATAGAGAGAAATACTGTTATCTTGCTATCAGAGTACTTATTTAAACCAAACTAATAAAAAGTTCTCACATTTTACAATGTATATTAGTTAGAGTCCAGTGCTGAAAATCTAGTTAAATCACAAAATCTGAACATACAGTCGTCTTGATTAAAGAACTTAATTTGCACCAAGCAAATAGAAAAGCCATCAGGATATTGCAGGTAGATTTAGAACAATTAGAGACCAATTCAAGCATTTCTGCTCAGGCATTTAACTGTTTTTACAGTGGGAAGGCACTCAGGTTACAGGACGATTATAAACAATCTGGAATGCTTGACTTTGACTTTTGGAAACATTATTTTAACTCCACCAAATCATTTTCTTAAAGCCCTCCGATAAAGTGTTGTCAGAGAGCCTTTGTGCCCTGTGCACTGGCCATCACTATTGTAATATTAGAGCGATCCCATTTTCCTCCAGACACTCCAGGAGGTTGAGGAAATGAACTCCTTACCTTGAGGGATTCCGTCTGTGAGCCCAGCCCCTTGGTACACAGCTCCATCACCGAATAGGAACAAAAGGTATCCCGGACTTTATACTGACTCACGGCAAGGAGCCACAAAGCAGGGTTGGTTTCTAACTCTGAAGGCGGGATCAGAATGGACTGGTGTCCTGAGTAAACACTGTGGAGACAGAAGGCTGCTGTCAGAGGAGGGGAGGGGAGAGCCCATGGTGGGTTGGGGTGGGGGCAGCTAAGCCTCAACTAACAAAATCTGGGGAGAGAAGGAGCAGTTTTATCATTAAGAAATGGGAAAGCATGGAGCAAGACACCCGCTTCTCATTTGCAAAATGTGGGGTGGTAATAGTATCTCCCTTCGTATTTATCAATGTGCAATGACATAATAGTAAACATTTAGAAAAGTTAAAAACACACACTGGGAATTGCACTGTAGAATGGTTGCTTCGAGCAGTTAAGAGTAGTGACATTGTTAGGTTTGATTTGGGGCTGCTAAGGTACAAATCGGCTTCTCTTTCAAAGTAGGAAACACAAGAATTGCATCTTGGTAGAAGCAGGCAAACTCGGTATGCCGTCTTTTTGTACATACATTTTTTTTTTTTTTGGCATCACTGCCTCTGGTGGTCGTGGGCGCTACCCAGTGCTGTGCCTGAGAGCCGCCGCTGGATTTGAACCACCAAGGCCACGGCCCGCAGTCCTGCACTCAACCACTTAGGCCACAGGGGCTCAGCCCTGTACATACATTTTATCGGAACACTGTAGTCGCTCGGCTGCCGACAGGGCAGCGGTTTGAAGGCAGCAGCTGCTCCGGGGGAGAAAGACGAGGCTTTCGACTCATGTTGGGTAAAGCTGTGGTCTAGGGAAGCAAGAGGCGGTTCCACCCTGCCTTACAGGATCAGTGTGAGCCGGCATCGACCCAAGTGCGGGGAGAGCCACTCTGAGGGAGAAAGAGGTGCGGTCTGCTTCCGTGAGACCACAACTTGGAAACGCTAGGAGACAGTTCCACTCTGTCCTCCAGCGTGGCTATGAGGCAGAATCTACTCGAGGGTTTAAATTCTCCACGGTCCCTTTCATGTTGCAAAGGCTTCTCCTTGTAACAAGGGCTGTTTTCCTCTTACAATGCTGGAATGGCACGGTGGCGGCAGAGTGTACCGCTTACAAGACCCCAAGTGACTCTTTAAGAAAGCGTATCTACATTTAGAGAACTGACATGCAGAAGAAAGGAAATTACAATGAAAGGAAGTGACTTGCTCTCTCTCTGTTTTTAAGGTTTACGAAAATGATCTAAAGAAATTGCCAAGTAGAACTAAGGGGAAATCAAAGCATTCATTCATTTTATCTTCCTTTTCAGCAGTCATTCATTTTATGTCCTTTTCATCAGAAAGAATGTTTATAGACATGAGAAAACATGAGGTTTACACATTTTACTTCATTATTACCAATTGCTGAGGCAAGTGTTGATTTAAAATAATGAAGGATTATAATAATAGTAATGGTTTTCTTTTTTCTAGTTTACTACTACATATCAATATAAGTAGATGCATACCTTATAAAGAAATATTCTAAGTCAGTCACTTTATAAGATTTAGGTAAAGGAGATTTTCTAGTTAGGAAAAAAAAATTCGCACAGGCTTCATCAATTGTTATTTGGGACTAGCACCAATTCAATCTTATCTTAAAGATTCAAAATTGAGTAAATAAGAAGTCAACTGGATAAAATAAAGAATTATATTGGCTCTACTCTAACAGGATCTCAGAATGAAAAGCCATTCTTCAGGTAATGTCATATTTATCAAGGGCCTTTTCATCAATTTCCACTTCTTTCTTTCTGGATACCAAATTGTATTTTCGTTGAAGATAAATATAGCAGGCAATGACCTATTTTGTGGATTTTTCAAAGGTTTCCATCATTTGAGAACTGGGCGGTCAGGTGCCTAACTGGGGTGGGTTGTGTGCACACACAGGCACCTGCACGTATTCAATTTATTATCGAACATTTGCCTTTGACTGCATTCTTAACTAAGGAATCTTGATGTCTCTTGCAAAGAAATGTAAAAAGCACTCCCCCCAAACCTACTGGCATCTACTTGATTCCAACTCAAGATATTGTTAGGTGCCATTGAACGAATCCCAACTCAGGCACACCAGAAGGAAAAACCCCTGGTCCTGTACCATCTTCTCAATTATTCTTATGTGTGAGCCCATGACGGCAGCCTCTCTTGTCAATACATCTTGTCTAGGGCCTTCCTCTTTTTTACTACCCCTCTGCTTTACCAAGAACGTGTCCTTCTCCTGACATAACCAAAGTACACCAGATGAAGTCTGGCTATCTTGCCTCTAAGGAGCTTTCCTTAGAGGCACTTCTTCTAAGACAGATTTGTTTGTTCTTTCAGCAGTCCACAGTCCTGTCAATGTTCTTCACCACCAGTATAATTCAAAAGCATCGGTTCTTCTTATGTCCTGACTGTCCAATCTTCCCATACATAGGAGGCCATCGAACCTACTCCAGCACACCTTCATTCTCCAAGTAATATCCTTGCTTTTCTTGTGCAGCAGAAACAGCAAGGCAATCCATCGCTTGATCGCTTGAGTGCTGCTTCCAACAGCATTGACTGGTGATCCAAACCAAAAGAAATATCGGGCAACTTCAATCTCTTCTCCAATTACCACATGTCAACTATCGGTCCACTTGTGAGGCTATCGGTTTTCTTTATATTGAGGAGAAATCCATATCGAAGGGTGCAATGTCAGTTCTCCAAGACTGTAAGTTGTTATGGAAGCAGACATCCTCATCTTTTTCTCATGGGATGGCTAGTGGTTTTGAACTACCAACCTTGTAGTTAGTAACGCAATACTTAACTCACAGTGCCACCATACAGGTGTTGGATTCATCATGATGGCTCTGTATCTACATGTGTGATTACACACACATGCACACAGAAGTTTATGGCTCAATTTTCAGCCTAACAATCGACAGTTCTATAAGGTGAATAATAACACTAAAGAGGAAAGTATGTTTTAGAATAGGTGACCGTTTGTGATCAAAAGTCAGCATTTTCCTGTGGACAAAGTTCAGAAGGGAAAGGGGAAGAAATGGCAGCAGAAAGGAGGTGGAATATGTGGCTACATCATGGTGATGGCAAACATCTGCACGAAACAAAATGTGTACGAACTATTGGAAGAAAATGGATTTGCCTGGAAAGGTTCGGCCAGCTCACAACAAATGGCAAAATAAACATAGGAAAGGGCCAAGGAACTTGCAACTTAGCTGCAAGAAGCGCTGTCAGCGCAGGCCTCCACGTGTTGTTAATGCCTTCAGGTTCTGCCTCAGAATTTGAGCTGAAGCCTAGGCTCTTTCTAGCTGTCCCCAGCTCAGGACAGAGCACAAAAAGAGGTGTCAGTGCCTGCCTCTTCCTGGTCAGAATTAGAATTCTGCCACTGGAATGCTTCACTCTGAAGGTCCCAATTGGGTCCACTTGGTCTATGCACAGAGGTGTGTTTTATGTTGGATCCCACTTCACTGTCTTTTTGGATCTAATGTCTCTCCCTGCTCCACAAACCTCTTACAATCTCTTACAATGTGCCCCTATCTCATCAACTGACTGGTTCCTGGAAGGCATCCTCCTTTTTAGAATGAAAAATATTTGCTTGTTATTTCATATATGAAACAAATTCTTAAAGGTAGATATTCTTAATTCTCGACTATCAAATATGATTTACTACTAAACTCATTCTAACCTGGGTTTTCAAAGCTGGATTACATTGGCAATTATTTCAAAGGTAGATTTCTAAACAATTTCCCAATTTTAATACTAAAGAAAGAAAGCAGTATGTAAAACTATATACAAACTACATGAGCTTATTAGTGTGATATAGTTTGTGTACCATAAAATTCACCTCTTTTTTCCATAAAGCTAAATGTTTAGTAAGCTTGTTGAGTTGTACAACTATCATCACAACTCTGTTCTAGAACATTTCCATCACCCCAAGGAGATCCTGTGTGTCTACTAATCAAATCCCATTTTCAACCCTACTCATTAATTTGTTTCTCTCACTACAGAGCTGGTTTTTTTTCCTCTCCATATATAAATGGCATCATGTAATATGATCATACAATGTGTTTTAAGTTTGGATCCTTTAATTTAGCAAAATGCTTTTGGAGTTCATCCATGTTGTAGCAGGATTCCATTGAATAGATATGACACAGTTTGTTTATGCATTCACCAGTTGTTGGCCATCTGGACTGCTTTTTGTGTGTAAGGCTGTTACAAACATTTACATCAAATCCATTTACAGGCATATGTTTTCTTTGGTGTGTGTCTAAGAGTAGAATTCCTGGGTAATATGATAAGTTTATATAAAATATGTAAGAGCAGATCAAAATAGCGTCACCATTTTATATTTCATCCACACTTATGAGAATTCCAGCTTTTCCAAAGCCTGATCAACATTTGTTATTATTAGTCTTTGAGGTTATAGCCATGGAAGTGCAAATATAGTGTATCTCACTGTGGCTTTCCTATGCCTATCAGTAAACATTAAAGCATGTTGAGCTTTCTCGGGTGCTTATTGACTATTTACAGAGCTTCTTTAGTGATACGTCTGAGTTTGCCATTTTGTAATTCTGTCTCATCTTCATATTATTGAGTCTTAAGAATTCTTTCTGTGAATGTATCAGGCATAGGCACATATAATTTCATTGAACTTGTTTTTCAGATATTGGTTTTCTGTTATAAGGTATGCTTGAATATGGTTTGCAAGTCCTTTCTTTTGTCTTAGCTTGTCTCGTCACTTCCTCTTAAAATTTTGTTTTGTGGCTTCGAATATGCACACCAAAACACACACCATTTCATAAGTTCTGCCATGTCCAATTCAGGGACAGAGGCGAGGTGTGCAGCCATCCTCCCCCTCCTTTTCAGCTTTGTACTCCCCTCGTGGAGACAAACTCATGGTCCCCTAAGTTTCCTTCCAAGTTATCCTCTAAGTTGCTATTGTCATTTCGATCTCCCATACACAGATCTCAAACGAGTTTAGGGCTCAGAGCATCCTTGAGCTAGTTAAGTTCAATTACTGCTTGGTTTTAAGAAGGCTTCAGGGGATTATGTTTGGTTGAAAGTTTTTAAGATGATCTCAGGCCAATAGTTGCTGGGGGTCATCCAGCCTCCATGGCTCCAGAAAGTCTGGAAATCACGAGAATTTGATATTCTGTTCTGCATTATTTTCCTTTGGGTTCTTATGTAGACTCTTTGATCAGCATGTTCAGGAATGGTAGCTGGACACCACCCAGTTCTTCTGTCTATGACAAATGAAGGCAGTTATTAATGAAGATATTAGTCTCCCCTTTCATATCTTGTCACTCTTATCACGGGGTGATTTGAAGTGCAGAAATGTTTCAGCTTTGTTTAAATTAAAGCTATTAATTTTTTCTTGTATGTATTTTAACTTGCTTAGCTCAAGATCATGATATATTCTGGGTAAAATTTACATTTAGACCTCTTTTGAGTTTACAAGGATTTAATCTTTTTTTGTTGTTGTTGTTACATTTATGTAACCAATTGTCCTACACCATTTGTTGAAGTGGGTATCCTGTACCCCCAACATATTGCACTGGTATCCACTTGGAAATCAACTGACCATAAATATATGGTTCTTTTTTAAACTGTTATGTTTTATTGATGCATGCCTATCTTTATTCTAGTATCATTGTGTCTTACTTATTGTTGCTTTGTAGGAAATTTTGATGGTAGGAACTGTGAGCCTCCAACTTTGTTCTTCAGAAGGGTTGATGACCTTCAGAGTCCTTGCATATTCACATACCTTTAGAGATCATGTTGTCAATCAATTCAATGACAATACCATCAACAAGAGATTTACTGAAGTGGGTATAGGTTGAATTGAATCTACAGAGCATGTTAGGGAGGACTCCTATTACTATGAGTTAAAGCTACTTAATGGCACCCACCAATGTTAAGGAAAAACACACCAAAAAGCAATGCTATGTGGTATTCTTGTTTTACAATAGACTGATATTTAAAAGAAACTTTTTAAGAAAAAATTGCACTGTATTAGGTTCCCAGACAATATTTTTTGATGACTTGAAAGTACTTTAGAATAAAGATACTCAAAAGAAATTTATCTGTTAATTTTGAAACAATCTCAAATTACAAAACAGAAAGTTACTAGTAAAACTTACTGCCCTTCAGTAATTGAATAATTTGAGGGTGGGTAACTAATGTCCTAATAACCCCCAAAACTTTAAAGCGGGGCGGTGTGTGGGGGGGAAGTGGATACTTGCTGAAGCTGAATGATGGGTGTGGGTATTGATTATCATATAACTTGAGTATATGCCCATCCAAATATCAGCCAAGGTGCTTAATTTTACAACAAAAAACTGAACTAAAAATGTGCTGGAAAACTCAGCCTATATTAGAGTATATACGGTATTCCTTTCTCTATTACCATTTCCTGCTGGGTAGATTCTCAAAGTGACCCTTTGAAGGAAGAATGGAACAGCCCCAAAAAGTTTCCAAGACTGAACTTGTCGGGGACACTGACTGCCACAACTTTTCCTCCCAGAGCAATGAGTGAGGTTGAAATACTGACTTTCTAGTGAGCAGCCAATTGATTAAATCACAGAACAACCAGGAATCCCTATACTTTAAATACATAGATATGTCTGAAAATGGTAAAAAACAAAACTTGAACTTATGCTACATGAGAGAACACACTCTCAGGCGATATACTCAAAGGTGAATATTAACCTGTGGTCACATGATCATTGGCAGCATTATTTTCTCTTTTATCCATTTTGAAAAATTTTAGAATTTCTACCATGAATGTAAACCATTTATCGAATAAAAAAACATAAAAAGAAACTTCCATTTAAAAAATAGACGTATTAAGCCTATGTACAGTTCCTGAACACTTGTGGACAAGCTGGGTTGCCAGAGAGGAGGCCAGCAGTGTGAATTCGCCAGCTGCTCCACGGGAGAAAGACATGGCTTTCTACTTAGACAAAGCGTTAGAGTCTTAGAAACCCCAGGGGCAGTGCCAGCCTGTTCTAGAGGGTCATGTGTCAGAATCAACTGGCAGGTAGCAAGTGCAAGTTTGTGGATGCATCAAGCTGGCTGTTCGGAACACAGTAACAGACTGTGAGACAACCTGCGCTCTCCTTGAGCTTCTTTCTAGACTTTCTCCAACTGAACACCCTTCTCCACCTAAGTCAGGGAGAAACCCAAACGAGCATGGAACCTGCGGAGACTGCTAATTCCATGAGATTCTAGGATCTTAATAGCATATGAAAGTGTCTCCAGGGATCTGGCTATAAAACATGAGCTATTGAAAACTAAAAAATATTAACTTCCCTTGAGGCAGTTTTGATTTATGGTGGCCCTCGGTGCAAAGTAGAATTGCCTCTGTAGGTTTCCAAGACTGAAACTCTTTTTTTAAATCATTTTATTGGGGCCTCAGACATCGTTTCTCACAATACATAAATACATATATTGTGCCACGTTTCTTCGCATGTCTGCTGCTGTCATCATTCTCTGAACCTCCACCTTACCACTCGAGCCCTTGACATCAGTCTCCCATCCCTTCCCCTCCATCCTTGCTCTCCACTCCCCCACCAAGCCTTGACTGTAACTCTTGATAGGATTTGAAAGCCTCATTTTTCTCCTGTGGTTTTGAACTGCTGACCTGAATGTTAGCAGTCCAATATGCAACCACCGTGCCACCAGGGTATCCTAGATGCTCAGCAGCAATTGTCTGTAGATTTCATATTCACTGAGAGGAATTGTTCAAGGCTTGGTAGAAACTGAGACACTGCCACAGAAAGTGTCCACCTGCTCTCTACTCAAGAGCAGTGCTTGGAATCAGAATGACAAGGAGGCCTACTCCGCAGAGTGAGGACCCCATGGTACCCCATGTTCTTGGTGCTGTGTGGCTTGGTCCAACACTTGAACATATTGCTACCAATGGTCTCGAAGGGAGAACATGGGTGTTTTTCCTTCCCACTGCAAATGGAAGGCATTATAGGGAGCTCTCACCTGCAGAGGCACCAGAGGACAAATCCAAGTCCACAGTAAGGGTCCAAGCAGATAGCCACTTCTCTAGAGGGATAAAGCTCACACTGCAACTTAATAGAACGGCAAAAGGCACTGGTGGCTGCATGAGACATCTGTAAAACAACAAGGCTGCTGTTAAAATGCCAGAGTGTGTAAAATCAATGCACTCAAAGATTTTTTTTAAGACCTCAGTCTGTTGTAGCCAGGTTTGGCTTAAGTTGCGCTGCGAAGAACGGGGCTACTGATGTTCTCAATCGTTTTCCAGCTTTCAGTGAGGATACCATACCCACACTTAATGGTTTTCCAGGATGAGGAATGCTACCTTGCCCTCGAGGAGGAGGGTAGGACAGGTCACGATTCAAGTGCAATCCCTACAATAATCCCTGGTAACGGTGATAGGAAAGATTTAAGGGAACTCCCAAGAGTCCATGAGAAAATGGATTTAGAAGACAATGAAAATTTCTCATGATCTTTTGAAGTGTCTCTTAGTACGTGTCTTATATGCATTTTATACTTCCTGACCTTAAATAGTTCCTGTTAACATAGTGAGAAGTCATAAAACACAATAAATGAGTAACTCCTCACTTCAATGATTAGAAAGTGGGTGTTCAGAACAGTTAAAGAATTTGCATAAGTCAAATCGTAAGTTAGAGGTGGCATTAGACCACAGATCTTCTAACACTGAGTACTTTGAAAGTGACCCAAATCGAATTTCAGCCTCCTTTCTTTTTCACTTTTTTTTCTAGGTAGATAAAATTAACTAGAAAGTATCTGCAAGAAATTGTCTTAGATTTATGTCCCCTTGTCTTTCCCCTTCTCCAATCCTAGCAACGTACCTACTCTGGTCAGCATGTCATGTGAATTATTTTAAAATATTGTGGCATAGATCTAAGGCAAAGAAAAAGACAGTGAAAAAGAAAGGAAACTTTACCAAGTTTCACCAGTGGTTTTAGAACATGTTGGCAAGTTATTTTGAAGTAGCATTTCATACAGCATTGCATGTGAAAGGGAAGCAGCCCAGAACATTGTGATGATCAGGGATAGCCAGCCATATGCCTGGGAAAGCATTTATTGATGACTCCAATCAAGAGAGAAGCCAGATGTGAGGGAGGGTGTGGGGACCTTCCATTGTGAAAACATTACAGCATTGGATCATTGTTAGAAGTTCTGCCCGCCCCAAGGCTTTCATCATGGACATTTGCTCAATTTCTACTTGGAAAACATAGGCCTATTCTCATGTGCTAAACTTCAGACACTCTAGTTCAACTGCTTTCAAAGCCACAATATTTATTTAAAACAGAAGAGAGGCTGGACTGGTGAAATAGTCTTGTGACCTCATGCCTGCCAGAATCAGAAGTCAGAAACATTCTAAGTTTCCTACATACTGAGTACAACAATTCCAAGAAATCTTTACTGAACCTTTTCCTCCTTTACATCTTGAAAAGTGTTCTTTAATTCAGGGTGACAGCTATAAATATATTAAATGAGTGCTGTGTACATCATGTTATATTGGGACATTAAAAGGAATAAACAAGGCCTCTGCCGTAAAGGAGCTTGCCATCTAGTGGGAAATATGACAGATAGCTGCCACAACTTTAAGTACTTTATGGGCAATGAGTCTACAGAAAGCCGGAAAAAAATGATGCTTAAATCAACCTAAAGGATTATACAAGAGTTCGTGGATCCTGAAAGTGGAATAAGAGTTAACAAGTTTCAACACATAGCAAGAATAACAGGTTAGGCAATGTGTAATTGTTGAAAGTTATATGTTCACTTTTAAAAGTTATTTAATCTTGAAACCTGGCAACATTCTAGACTAAAAAACTCTAGATATTTTTATCAAGACTCTTACTATGATAAATTTCCAATTTTTATAAGGGTGTAGGAGATCTGGCAAAGGAACTAGTCTTCCTGAGGGCCAAAACAACAAACTGATGGTGTACTCTACAGGAAGCATTGAGAGGGGACAAAGCAGTGTAGGGGGATTGAGGGTGAGGTCAAATGTATTTATTTCCTGAGTGTAATGTGACTTATTTTAGGAAGGTTTTGCTTCTCAATGCAGTTTACCTTGGTTTAAACGTCCATTCCATGGCAAACACCAAGCAAGGGTGAACTGGAAAGGTGTCCCAGAAGAATACTGGATAGTAGCAAGGGGATGTTAATGTGGACTTTAAAATAACCTCTGGGTAAATACGGTAAGTAATCTACTAGTTTCAAGTCTTCTCAATAACTCCCTTGTTGATACCGAGTTTATGTATGATCTATTAGGAATTTTTGAGTTCATATCCACAATTTTAAGCAGAGAGCATTATAAAATTTAAATTATGCATGAGAACACATCTCTCATGGGTATTACTCAAAAACCAGACATTCTTTCATGTCCACTTTTGCTTTTTTGGGGGGGGCGGCATCAC
This sequence comes from Nesogale talazaci, assembly GCA_004026705.1. Lineage (NCBI taxonomy): Eukaryota > Metazoa > Chordata > Mammalia > Afrosoricida > Tenrecidae > Nesogale > Nesogale talazaci. Next base: position 312 of record PVJH01010153.1, on the reverse strand, counting down.
TGCCTCTGGTGGTCGTGGGCGCTACCCAGCGCTGCTCCTGAGAGCCGCCACTGGATATGAACTGCCAAGCCCGCGGGCCGTAGTTCCGCACTCAACCACTTACGCCACCGGGGCTCAGCCCACTTTTGCTAAAATGGTTAAGTAGACATGTTTCTTGAACGTTTTATGGTAGTAATCTGAGTTACCAATGGACAAGGTAGAAAGGTTCCCCAACAGTGGAAGGGAGACAGTAGTCAGTGTAAAATATGAAAACAATAATCTATACTTTATCAAGGGTCCACGGGGGGGGGGGGGGGGGGGGGGGGGAAAAAA